>LBNU01031089.1:32223-63945 GCA_014162995.1 Artemisia annua | reverse complement strand
TGTTGGTTAATTTCATATCTTAAGGAAACTCTTGTTCTTTCATCTTTCATATTGATCTTAATCAACCAAGTCTATTTCTCATCTCATTTCTCTCATTTGAATACTTGTGTTTACTAATATGGTGACCTAACACTAAGGTTCACAGATAAGCTTTTGGTGAGCTTATGAACTTGGCTACTAAATCTGTGCACAGGGGAACCAAAAACTTAACAGACCAACTTTGAGCTCAAATTTTTATGAGAAAATGAGTTTCAAATTCATATTTTCTTTTTGAAATATGTTAATGTTAGGAACTAAGTTTATCAACGTTTAATCAAGTCTCGGTTATTTCAGTATTTGTAATAGGTTGCTAGAATACTTAACTTATCATGTAAACGTGTAAAGTCCATTACACGTCCAATGGGCCTTAAGCCCACACGTTTAACAAAGGGAAGGAATAGGGAAGTGTTGCCCTAGCTCCTTACCTATAAATAGGACATCTATGTAATCCTATTTCTTGTTGGTTATTTCAATACCATAAGGAAACTCTTGCACTTTTATTCTTCTTATTTGATCTAATCAACCAAACTCTATTTCTCATCTTATTTTTTCTATCAAATCTATACTTGTGTTTACAATATGGTGACCTAACAAGTGGTATCAATCGCTAGAAGAAGGTGTATTTTTGTTTTTTGTAGCCAACGAACCAAAAACATCATTTTTTACTCGTTATTTTTGATAAAGTTTGTTACTTTCTTGTTTGTTTCGTGTTTTTATCACATCTTTTTCATCAAAACTTGTGTTACAAACTCAAACAACCAACAAAGTTTCAAAATTTCTCAAAAATTTGAGATTCGTACTTTTGTACCATTTTTTCAAAATTTTTGCAAATTTCTTTAAGATTTCATCATTTTAAGGTTAGTTGTACAAGAATCTTGGATTAAAAACGTGTTTTTGGCTTGCTTTTTACAAAACCAAAATCTGCCTAGTTTTGTCTAATTTTCGAGATCTTTTGACCCTATACTTTTGAGATCCTTGTTCCTTGCTCCTAAGGTGTTTCCGTTGCTTACTCAGTGCTTTCCTCTCTTGTATAAGAAAGAAAACACTTCGACTCATTGGATATTATCAAGCTTGTATAATCTCGATAATTTTGGTACATCTTTTCAAAAAATTGTCAAATTTTCGAGATCTTTTCTAATTTTTCGAAATCTTCTGATTTTCGAGATCTTTGGAAAACTTTCGAAATCTTTTCATAATCTTTCGAGAACTTTGCTAAAATCACAAAACTCAAAGATTTTGAAAACTTCATAATTTTTCTCGATAATTTTAAATTTTCAAGAAACTTAGAATTTGTGGAAAACTAGAAGGGGGGGGGTTGAATAGTTTTATGTCCGTTTTAAAATTTATGAAAACAAGTTTGTTTTAAAAACTTCGATTCTAGTTTATGTGAATGAACTCTCATAAATATGTGTAGTGTGAGAATGTTAGTTATAACACTAGTAACGATACAGCTATTCATAATTCTAACATGAGTTCTTCCACCTCTCCAGGACCAGTTATCCCTCCTAGCGTTAGCAGATCCAAGCACCAAAAAGAGAAAAAGAAGAATAGGAATTTGCGACGTAAGAGAGAGAACTTAAAAGCTATGGAAGTAGAAGCTCACCCTAGGAATTTGAATAATAATCATGTTACTATAGATTTAGATTGTGATTTGGCAACTTGTAATCCGAATCTGTCTGTAACGAATGATGTATCTCGTACTTCTTTATCGTTCAATGCATCTTGTGTGTTTTGTTGTAAATCTATGCTATCTGGTGATCACTCTAAGTGTGTTGCTACTTCTCTTTTAACACGTCTTAAGAAACTTCCATTGCTACCCCTGTAGTTAAGCCCAGCAATCCCAAGAACTTGCCTTCACTTAGCAAATTCACTAAGAAGAAAGCGCAATCTAGTTGGAAGTGGCAGCGTTGGTTAACTAAGATGCATAATTTTGCTTGGATTCCTAAAGTCGTTATATCATGTGTTTCTAACCAACCGGAACCCACTACTTCCTCGGGTTCCACCCTTACCATTGTACCATCGTCGTCTCCTTCGTGTGATGCAGGTGGTGCAAATCATTCTCTGGATTATTAATAGCGGATGTACCCGACATATGACAGGCGATCTCAAACTGTTAAGAAACTTTGCATCAAAGTTCATTGGTACTGTCAGATTCGGGAATGATCACTTCGCTGCTATTATGGGGTATGGAGATTATGTCAGTGGGAATATTGAAATCAGCCGTGTATACTATGTTGAAGGTCTTGGTCACAATCTTTTTTCAGTCGGTCAGTTTTGTGACGGTGACTTAGAAGTTGCATTCAGGGAGAAAACTTGTTTCGTACGTGATCTACAAGGGAACGATCTAACGTCCGGCACCCGCAACAACAGTCTTTATACCATTTCAATGTCTGATATGATTGCTTCCTCTCCCATCTGCTTACTTTCTAAGGCCGAATCTACAAAATCATGGTTATGGCACAAACGAATGTCACATCTCAACTTCAAAACCATGACTGATCTGGCTCGACACAAATTGGTTGAAGGACTCCCCAGATTCAGATACGCTAAAGATCACCTTTGTCCTGCTTGTGAACAAGGGAAGAGCAAACGTGCACATCTTGCTTCAAAACAAGAACCCAGTACGGATCATGTTCTTCAGCTATTACATATGGATTTGTGCGGACCAATGAGAGTACAAACGATCAACGGGAAACGTTACATTCTTGTCATAGTAGACGACTTCTCAAAATGGACTTGGGTCTACTTTCTTCGTACTAAAGACCAAGCTCCATCCATGATAGTCACTTTTCTCACCAAAATTCAAGTTCAGCTTAGAAACACCGTCAGAATCGTCAGAACAGACAATGGAACTGAATTCAAGAATCAAACCCTTCGGGATTATTTTGAGAAGGTAGGTATTGTTCATCAAACATCTATTGCTCGGACTCCCGAACAAAATGGCGTGGTCGAAAGACGAAACCGTACTTTAGTGGAAGCCGCCCGCACAATGCTGATCAATGCACAACTACCAGACTATCTTTGGGCAGAGGCCGTCTCAACAGCATGTTATACCCAGAATCGATGTATGATCAACAAACGACACAATCGCACACCATATGAACTTGTCCACAAACGTAAGCCCAATGTTCAACACCTTCATGTCTTTGGTGCACTATGTTACCCGAACAACGATCGTGATGACTTTGGAAAGCTTAAAGCTAAGGCTGATGTAGGAATCTTTATTGGTTATTGTGAAAATTCTAAGGGGTTTCGGATATACAACCGTCGGACCAGAGAGATTCAAGAGACTATACACGCTAATTTTGATGAGCTCACTGATATGGCTTCTGAGCGCAACAGCTTAGGACCCGAACTTAACCGTTTAAATTTCCCAGATCGTTCAGATGCACCTTTACCTTTAACCCGTCAAGAATTGGAAACGCTGTTCACTCCACTGTTTGATGACTCTTTTGAGATTCGTGCACAAAATGTATCCACCGATTCCGCTGCTCAAACTGCCACTATTCCAGTGCCTGATACACCCGTTACTACAACTACTGTAGAAACTGATGCACCTCCAACAGATTCACCAACAGCAGATGAACAGACAGACTCCAACTCATACAATGCACCTGAAGATCTGAATCAACTTGAAGTACCCGAACCTGCAAATTACGATCCCAATGCATTCTTTAATCCGTTTGCACCGACTCCCAACCTTTCCGATATTCCAGAGTCGTCAACACGGGACTTGGAATCGACTAATGTGCAGCAGTTCCATAACCCTCACCCGTCAACACATCATTGGACACGTGATCACCCAATTGTCAACATTATTGGTCATCCCCAAGCTCCAGTGATGACTCGACAGAAACTTCACTCCGATGCCGAACACTGCATGTATGCACTCACCATCTCTCATGCCGAACCAAAAAGCATCAAGGAAGCAATGACACATGATAATTGGATTGAGTCTATGCAAGAAGAATTCGACCAATTCAAGAGACTAGAAGTCTGGGAATTAGTTGAAAGACCGGATGGAGTTTATGTGATTGGACTTAAATGGATATGGAAGAATAAGTTGGACGCAGAAGGTAATGTCATACGCAACAAATCCCGATTGGTAGCTAAAGGTTATAGTCAGGAGGAAGGAATCGACTTTGAAGAATCTTTCGCACCCGTGGCTAGACTTGAAGCTGTACGGATTTTTCTGGCATACGCTGCTCACAAAAACATGATCGTGTACCAAATGGACGTCAAAACAGCATTTTTGAATGGTCAGTTACGTGAGGAGGTATACGTCAGTCAGCCGGAAGGATTTGTAGACCCAGAGCATCCAAACCATGTCTATCGACTTAAGAAGGCTCTCTACGGTCTCAAACAAGCCCCCAGGGCATGGTATGACAAACTTACTGCTTTCTTACTTGCTAATGGTTTTACCAAAGGTTTGATAGATCCAACTTTATTTATCCAAAGACACGGGGAAGACGTTTTAATCGTACAAATTTACGTAGACGACATTATTTTTGCATCTACTAACAAAAAGTATTCTAATGCTTTTGCAAAATTAATGAAACTAAACTTTGAAATGTCAATGATGGGTGAACTTACGTTCTTTCTAGGATTACAAGTTCATCAATCTCTCCGTGGTATTTTCCTAAGTCAATCAAAATATGCTCTTGAAATTATAAAGAAACATGGAATGACCAGTTGTGACACTTACAATATCCCAATGTCAAACACAACTAAGTTAGATGCGGATTTGCATGGGAAAATGGTAGACCCCACAAAATACCGAAGTATTATTGGGTCACTCATGTATCTAACCGCTAGCAGACCGGATATTGTATTTGCTGTGTTTATGTGCTCTCGCTATCAGTCGCGTCCTACTGAACGTCACCTCAATGAGGCTAAACAAATCCTTCGATACGTGAAAGGAACCATTCACATGGGGATCTGGTATCCGAAGGATTCTGGTTTTGAACTAATTGCTTTTTCAGACGCTGATCATGCAGGGTGTATGGATACACGAAAAAGTACTTCTGGTGGTTTACAGTTTCTTGGAGACAAGCTCGTGTCTTGGCAAACTAAGAAGCAGGACTGCACTTCACTATCATCTACTGAATCAGAATATGTGGCTATGGCTGCCTGCTGTGCTCAAATCATTTGGATGCGTACGCAGCTGATGGACTATGGCTAAGTCCATCGTTTCCGATCCTGACATTTCGAAGACCCAACGCAAAGTTCACCGACTTCAATGCTTTGACTTCATCTCAGACTTAAGCTTTTGGTATTACTTTTCATTATTTCCAATTCATTCTTGATTATTGTGAATTATTAAGGCTTGTGTACACATAACAGTGCACAACCCATACCTTGTAAAGAAAGGACCCTGTGGTACGCTTCAGTGCTACAATCCTAAGATAAGGAGCGAAGGCTTCTTACTTTTGAGTAGAATTTATTAAACTTTTCAGATTTTCACAATTCTACTCAAAAGACAAGTATTTCACCTCAATGAGTATCCACAAGTTGAAGGGGAGTACTTGTACCAAAACATCGTTCTTAAATTATCAAATCTTTGATGATAACTCCCCATAAGACTCAAAAAGCATATTTTAATCAAAATCGTTTGCAAAAACAACATTTGATATGCTATTTTTGAGGGGGAGAAGAAGAAAATGATTAAAATATGATGTGGCAATATTGTATCTCACTCGAGCTCGACTCAGAATTAACCCAAGAATTGACGAAATAAAAACCGTTAGTATTCGAAAGGATTTATCCGAGTAGATTGTACCGTTTCGAGAAACTCTTTCTAGACGTTACTTTGACCGGTCTAACTTCCTTTATGGAATGTTTACAACTTCAAGGTAGTTATTAGGGCTAGTTGTCACCTAAAAACTGACAATGCATCCCTTTAACTAAGCAACGTAACCGTGTCCCTCGGGTACATGTCTATTAAGAGTGGATCAATTCTAAAGTGCTAACTTCTCCCGCATGTGTTATTTTCCGCAAAATATTCATAAGCACATGTGGAGGGGGAGTATTTCATAAGAAAATAAAACCCTCAAAGTGTTATAAAATGTCTTTTATTCACAAACACTTTGAGAGATTTTCAAATGAATGGTTTCAGAAGGCATCACTAGGATAGTCATGGAGTTATAAGGTGACTAAGGTTAGGAATAACCGTCCAATGATCCGCCTAAACCAGAGGGATCTACCCAAGGACATCACCAATAGTTAGTATTTAGAAGTCCTTAGGTATGATTCGAAAAAGGAGAAATGAATGAAACGGAGAAAGAAGGGGTTGAAGAAATAAAAAGAAACGTTATGAAAAGGGTGAAAAGAAATGAGCCCTCCAAATTATTCAACCTTAGGGCAGACACCGGGTTCAATTCATATGCTACTGGTTGTTGCTAAGGTGACACCGGTATTGAAGATAAAAGACGTCATGGACCCAGTGACGCATGCACCTTAACCTTCTAGTCATTCGAGTATATCTCAAAAGGTACTTGTTTCATTCTCACGGGGAACCGTTGTAATCTATCGACCTTCTATTTAGAGTTGGTTGATATTGAAACAGGAGACCCTGCCCCAATCTCCGCATAGGAAACCATAAGTTGCACTAATTGAGTCTAGAGCCACGAGATACATCAAAGATCTCTTAGGTACACTTAGTAATCTTACATTGGTTGTTCTACATCAATGGACACCAATTGTAAATTATCGAGTCCTTCGCAGATCTTAGCAATCTGCCTAGAACGTTCATGAGGGATTTACTTAGGTATTTCTCGAATGATTGAACGGAAATCCTGCCAGGGTCAACATCAAACAGCCCTGACAGCAGGTCACTTCGGTAATTCCTCGTGGGTTACGCTTAGTGTTTACGATGGCTTCAAACGGTCTACAGTCGTGGGGTGATCTCCAGCGACTCACCTAATCGTGGGTGTACTTAGTTGTGCCCGTGTAAGCTCCTTAGGGGGTTATCCGATTAGAACGGCCTTGGCGCGAATTAGAAGGAGTCTTCACACTATGCTGTTGATGAATTCTAGTTCAAACCTGTAAGTACCGATTGTATTATTGCTAACTGTTTTATTTCAGGTACAAATGCCATCTTGAACACCAACTTCCACATGCTCATACATACATCTCAAATGCCAAAGAAAGCTCGATGCAACATCACAGTCTAAAGAAAAGATTCTACGACAACAAACATGAATCTTCAACAACAAAGACAAAGAGCTACGAATGCATAACTACAACACAGTCAAAGATGTATGAGCATGATGGAACGGAGCGAATTCATTGGAGACACCGAAAGTGACGTATGGCGGATTACAACATCATCTATCATTTTTCACATCAACAAAGACAAAGAACAAAGAACGATGAATCACTTATACTACAATCATTTTGAAGACGTCTAAAGCTACAAATGTCAACAGTTAAAGTCCAAAGACAAAGACGTCAAGCAACCTCGATGACCATGACGAACTTCAATCCTTCAACAATCCTTCATGACCGATCCTTAGGGGGAGATTGTTAGGATCATAGTTTTCAACTATTCAGTCAAGTCTCGGTCATTTCAGTTATTGTAATAGGTTGCTAGAATTATCTTATTTAGCTATACTCGTATGGTTTTATGTAATAGTCTAAGTTAAAGTCCAAGGGGCCTAAAGCCCAAACGTTTAAGAGAAAGGAAGGACTAGGCGTGTTGCCCTAGCTCCCATCCTATAAATAGGACCTCTATGTAATCCTTTCTCTTGTTGGTTAATTTCATATCTAAAGGAAACTCTTGTTCTTTCATCTTTCATATTGATCTTAATCAACCAAGTCTAATTCTCATCTAATTTCTCTCATTTGAATACTTGTGTTTACTAATATGGTGACCTAACACGTCTATCGTTACCGATCCTGACATTTCAAAGGCCCAACGCAAAGTTCACCGACTTCAATGCTTTGACTCCATCTCAGACTTAAGCTTTTGGTATAACCTTTCATTATTTCTAATTCATTCTTGTTAATTGTGAATTATCAAGGCTTGTGTACACATAACAGTGCACAACCCATACCTTGTAAAGAAAGGACCCTGTGGTACGCTTCAGTGCTACAATCCTAAGATAAGGAGCGAATGCTTCTTACTTTTGAGTAGAATTTATCAAACTTTTCAGAATTTCACAATTCTACTCAAAAGAAAAGTATTTCACCTCAATGAGTATCCACAAGTTGAGGGGGAGTACTTGTACCAAAACATCGTTCATAAAATCTCAAATCTTTGATGATAACTCCCCACAATAACTCAAAAAGCATATTTTAATCAAAATCGTTTGCAAAAACAACACTTGACATGCTATTTTTGAGGGGGAGAAGAAGAAAATGATTAAAATATGATGTGGCAAAGTTGTATCTCACTCGAGCTCGACTCAGAATTGACCCAAGAATTGACGAAACAAAAACCGTTAGTATTCGAAAGGATTTATCCGATTAGATTGTACCGTTTCGAGAAACTCTTTCTAGACGTTACTTTGACGGGTATAACTTCCTTTATGTAATGTTTACAACTTCAAGGTAGTTATTAGGGCTAATTGTCACCTAAAAACTGACAATGCATCCCTTTAACTAAGCAACGTAACCGTGTCCCTCGGGTACACGTCTATTAAGAGTTGATCAATTCTAAATTACAAACTTCTCCCGCATGTGTTATTTTCCGCAAAATATTCATAAGCACATGTGGAGGGGGAGTATTTCATAAGAAAATAAAACCCTCTAAGTGTTATAAAATGTCTTTTACTCACAAACACTTTGAGAGATTTTCAAATGAATGGTTTCAAAAGGCATCACTAGGATAGTCATGGAGTTATAAGGTGACTAAGGTTAGGAATAACCTTCCTATGATCCACCTAAACCGGAGGGATCTACCCAAGGACATCACCAATAGTTAGTATTTAGAAGTCCTTAGGTATGATTCGAAAAAGGAGTAATGAATGAAACGGAGAAAGAAGGGGTTGAAGAAATAAAAAGAAACGTTATGAAAAGGGTGAAAAGAAATGAGCCCTCCAAATTATTCAACCTTAGGGCAGACACCGGGTTCAATTCATATGCTACTGGTTGTTGCTAAGGCGACACCGGTATTGAAGATAAAAGACGTCATGGACCCAGTGACGCATGCACCTTAACCTTCTAGCCACTCGGGTATCTCTCAAAAGATACTTGTTTCATTCTCACGGGGAACCGTTGTAATCTATCGACCTTCTATTTAGAGTTGGTTGATATTGAAACAGGAGACCCTGCCCCAATCTCCGCATAGGAAACCATAAGTTGCACTAATTGAGTCTAGAGCCACGAGATACATCAAAGATCTCTTAGGTACACTTAGTAATCTTACATTGGTTGTTCTACATCAATGGACACCAATTGTAAATTATCGAGTCCTTCGCAGATCTTAGCAATCTGCCTAGAACGTTCATGAGGGATTTACTTAGGTATTTCTCGAATGATTGAACGGAAATCCTGCCAGGGTCAACATCAAACAGCCCTGACAGCAGGTCACTTCGGTAATTCCTCGTGGGTTACGCTTAGTGTTTACGATGGCTTCAAACGGTCTACAGTCGTGGGGTGATCTCCAGCGACTCACCTAATCGTGGGTGTACTTAGTTGTGCCCGTGTAAGCTCCTTAGGGGGTATCCGATTAGGAACGGCCTTGGCGCGAATTAGAAGGAGTCTTCACACTATGCTGTTGACGAATTCTAGTTCAAACCTGTAAGTACCGGTTGTATTATTGCTAACTGTTTTATTTCAGGTACAAATGCCATCTTGAACACCAACTTCCACATGCTCATACATACATCTCAAATGCCAAAGAAAGCTCGATGCAACATCACAGTCTAAAGAAAAGATTCTACGACAACAATCATGAATCTTCAACAACAAAAACAAAGAGCTACGAGTGCATAACTACAACACAGTCAAAGATGTATGAGCATGTTGGAATGGAGCGAATTCATTGGAGACACCGAAAGTGACTTATGGCGGATTACAACATCATCTATCATTTTCACATCAACAAAGACAAAGAACAAAGAATGATGAATCACTTCTACTACAATCATTTTGAAGACGTCTAAAGCTACAAATGTCAACAGTTAAAGTCCAAAGACAAAGATGTCAAGCAACCTCGATGACCGTGACAAACTTCTATCCTTCAGCAATCCTTCATGATCGATCCTTAGGGGGAGATTGTTAGGATCATAGTTTTCAACTATTCAGTCAAGTCTCGGTCATTTCAGAAAATGTAATAGGTTTCTAGTATTATCATTATTTGCTACGTTATTCAATTACTCGTATGGTTAATGTTTATGTCCAATAAGGTGTCCAATGGGCCTTGAAGCCCACGACTTAGATGATAGGGAAGGAAGGGAGTGTTGCCCTATCCCTCTCCTATAAATAGGACACCATGTATCTCATAATATTTGTTGGTTATTTTCATATCTTAAGGAAACTATTGTTCTTTCATTTTTCATATTGATCTTAATCAACCAAGTCTAATTCTCATCTCATTTCTTTCATTTGAATACTTGTGTTTACTAATATGGTGACCTAACAGTGGGTAAAAAATGTTTATGTTTCATTTCAACTAAAGTGGACACTGGTCTCATATCTATGTGGTATGAAGATGTCCTAATTCTTAAACCTCTTTATGAATTCAATACATTTAATGCATTTGTTATATAAGACATTTTATGAAGTTTTAAAGGTTTATATTATAGTTAATGTAAGTTTATAATATCAAACGGTCTAAAATTTAATGATGTGTCATCGTATAAACATTTGTAAAAGGTTTAACATAGTGAATGCTATTACTTTATGGTACAGTTTTGACAATTGTTTTCTATTTTTGTACCAACTCTTTTACTTGTTTGACTTTATTTAATAAGTGATTTTCACTTATCTTTTCAAGAAATTTCCCGCCTATTTATTTCAGAGACTTAGACACTTTTCATAAATATCTAAGTTCATGATGTTTTTTATGTTGATGATATCAATAGGAGTCAGTGAGCTATTGTCATCACTCACTGACTCCATCATCTTATTTTCAGGTTCTGGCTTCACTTGCTAAGTTCCGCCTCAGGAAATGGAGACTTTCTTTAGTCTCCGAAGAACTCTTGTAGAGGACTTCCTGAATGTTCTATCATTCAGGGACTTCATTTACACTTAGGGTATTTTATATTCAAATCCAAGTCGAGGATCATTGGGCTCTGAATTAGCGAAACAATCTCTCCCTATTTGATTATAGATATAGCCTAAGTGTTTTCAGTGCAAGTGAGCATAACAAATTCTTCTTACTAACTGAACTTTAAAGTAAACTAAATACTAGACTAATACTAAGAACACAATGAAACAAAGGATTATTATTATTCATAGATTAAAAAATACTTCAACAAAAATACATCAAGTTTCTTGTTCGGTATTGCTCTTCAGTTATCCCCATCATCTCTAACTTTACCTTTTTCAATAAGAGGATATCCCTGTCATTCCTCATTTCAGTTCTTCATCCAAGATCTCACCAGTCTGAGAGCTTCACGAATCTTTTCAGATAGGATCGCAATCTTGTAACGAAAGAGTGTTGGAGTGTCCACAATATGCAATTTAGAGACTCTCTAAAAGCCTTGTTCTCCACATGCATCTGTGACAAAAATTCCATGCTCAGGAGTTTCAATCGCCTAACCTTCTCTAAATGGAAATCCCTCATGAGAGAACCTGTTGCAGTAAAGGCCAAGGACAAACGTTTCAGGCCCATTACCAATGGCTCTTTTTGTCTATTTTAGTTTGGAGGAAGTCTTCAGAGGGACTTGAAGATTAAGAGATTTCCTTGTGTCAATTGCTGGGAACTTTTCTTGTTCCTTTATCTCTTCAAATCTTCTACTAATGATCCTGGTTAGTTCAACCACAGTACCTCCTCTTTTTTTTATTCTGTACAACCAACATCATTTCCCACTCTTTATGCCCAAAAAGACTTCATTTGAACTCAATGATGACTTCAAATTTTTAGTCACACTGTATCTTTTGATGGTCACTTTCAGAGGCTTGGTTTTTGGAAAGATTCATATGCCCATAATGACCCAGGCTTCCTGACATACTCCAACCTCTTTTTGTAACGCTCCCATATACTCTTCTTCCTTTCAGCCTTTACATTCAGCTTATCTTTGGCAGCCTTAAGTTCTTGAAGCTAAAGAAGTTTAAAATCCTTGGTGGTCTTGACAGCTTTCTTTGCTTCTTCGGCTGCCTCATGTGCTACCTTAACAATCTCCTTGGTTGAGGTAGAATCATCTAAGGCCTTCTTCTTCCTTTATTTAGCTTCTAACAGTTCAGTTAACTCATGTCCAATGACCTTGGCTACCTCCCCATATTCGAGTTGGTAGTCAATTAGGTCAAGGTCTTTTGGAGGATCCAGCTAGGTTGGTTGGGACTGATGATGAGGTTTGAGCAATGTTGATATTAGGGATGAGAAGTTCAGTTTCAGCAAGATCAAAGATCATATTGTCTTCAACACTAAACATCTTCTTGCCTTTGGCGTCTTCTGATAGTTGAACAGAAAAAGATATAGGATTGTTCTCAGTTGGCCCGAGTGAAGATATGGGCTCAGGGATCTCATAGTCCACACTTTCTCTTCCTCGATTGCTGAGAAAGGACCCTAGTAGATAACTAAGGCAATGCCTTCAGTTGGTTCTGGTTCAAAGGTGTGTTTTGGACCACCTTCAAACAAAAACTTGCCAATGTAGATGGATAAGGGCTTAGTTATGGTTGACTCATTTGGTTTCTCCCCCTCAACATTTGTTGGGACTAAAGAGAGAATTAATGAAGTACCAGATAAGACTGTAGACTGAAGAAGGTTTAACATGTCTTGAAACGATGTCTTGATGTCTGAAAGGTCAGTCTTGATGCAGGAGAGATTAGATGCCACGACAGCTTGAGACTCTTTAATCCTGGATAGTCTTTTGTCATTAGATCATGCTAAGGACTGAGCATCTGTAGCAAGTGACTTCAAGCTTGCCTTGAAGTCAGTGATGTCACCCTTAGATATGGATCCGAATATGCTTTCAGTAACTGAATTCATGGATTCAAGATTCTCTTCAATTCTTTCAACAACCTTCCTAGTGTAACTGAATCCCTTCATGCCTTCGTATCTGAGGCAACATAAGCAACCCTTATTTCTACGTGTTTTTCATATGTATCATTCAAACTTCATCAACCACATAATCTCCAAGAGATTGAAGATGAGCGGACAGGGTTTCTTCATTTGTGTGGATGATTGTGGGTTCTAAGGATTAAAGTGGAGGACTTTAAGGTGGATAGACTTGATTTGCTTCATCTTCAGGGATCTGAGGCATTTAAACATCTTCCTCAGCATCCACCACTTCTTCTGCAATCATGACGATCTCATCCTTCTCATTAAGTAAATTGAATTTCGGGTATGAAGAATCAGTTTTATAATGCATAAGCTCCTACATTTCAGCAAAGGTAAGTGGTGGTCGTTTTTCTCCCTCATCAGTAAATTGAGGAAAGTCTACTAAGTCATTGGGATCTTCTTGGTGTCCTTAGGTTAAAGTTAGGAGGTACTAGTGCCATCCTTCAGATCTTTTGATGATTGTGATTCAGGACCCTTGAGGAGTGAGTGAGGTTTAGTATCTCCAAGAGTGTGACCCTTAGGACTTTACTATTGTTTTTCAAGGCCAATATCAGGATTATTTTCGTCAAGTTTAGGATTTGAAAACCCTAAACCATTTTCCTTAAATGTTGACTCAGATGTAAGAAGGGATTGATTGTGCAGACTCTGACTAAGACTCTATATTGGATCAGGGGTGGTCTTAATCTTCACCTCTACTTCCTAAAGAAGATTTTGTAAAGGTTAACATGCAACTGGCTAAGGTTCCTAATTTCCTTAACCTATAAGGACTCTATGGGTTTCATGCCTTTGTATTCTTCACCACCTTTTTTCAGGAAAGAGATGGTGGTTTGTTTCTTGGTTTTCTTTACCTTGACTTGTTGGGTTCATGTTAGCTAGACAAAGACGGGTTTTTCTTTTTAATGGCTTGTTTACCAAGTTGTGCTCCAGGCTGAGAAGTCTCAGAAGCTTCTGCCTTGGACTTAGGCACCTTCTTTGAATTCTTTACCACTGCTTTAGATGAAGCAGTTAGAGTCTTGCAGCTTGCTTAACCACATTGAGTATATAGTTTGTAAATTTCAACCTTGTTTTTATGGATGGTGAGAGAGTAGTTGGATTTACTTAGAACGAAGGGGTTAATCCCTTTTTCAGAGTCTTGAACGTACTCCTCACCAAGTAAGGGTTCTATCAGAAAAGACACAAGTCGAGGATAGTCCATGGTCTTTCCTCTTGTGATTGCTGATAGTTTACTCACTAAGTCATCATAAATGACTTTCTAAGTAGACTAGAGTCCTTGTGATGAGACGATAGGCTATCGTTTGTTGATTTGAATTCAAATGATTAGAAGAATAATCAAGTGAAGCCGGTTTCACTTGATCCTTTAGTTAATGATCCGAATGGTCCACATGGGCCTTCTAACATGTCTCATAGTTCTGATAAGGTTGATACGAATGCACATGGGGCTGTTGGTATTGAGAAGGTTGGTGTGGATGCTTTGAAACAACCTTCTACATCGTATGTTGGTGTTACTTCTAATGAACCTAAGAAATACTTGTCTAACTTTCGTAGGCTGGAGTGTAGCAAGAAATCAAATGGTGTGGATCTTTCTGTACCTATGAAAGTGGTTGAAGAGGTGAACACTAGGTTTGAGAATACTATGTATGGGTACTTCCTTGGCCAACGACTTGCTTTTCCTGTTGTCGATTACTATATACGCAATGCGTGGGCTAAGTTTGGTATACGGAAGGTAATGATGAATGAAAAGGGGTTCTTTTTCTTTAAGTTTAACTCAAAGAAAGGTGTTGATGATGTTCTTGAAACGGTCCTTGGTTAATTAGAAATGTACCTATTATTCTTAAACCATGGACATTGAACACCAACTTGCTTAAACAGGATTTGACCAACATCCCGGTGTGGGTTAAATTCCATGATGTTCCTCTTGCTATGTTTTCTGATGATGTTCTTAGTCTTCTTGCCACATTGATTGGTACGTCCAAAAGGTTAGATGCTTATACCAGTCAAATGTGCAAGGAATCATGGGGCCGTAGTAGTTTTGCTAGATGCATGATTGAAGTGAAGTCGGATCAGGTGCTTCGGGATATCCTCACTGTTAAGATACCTTTACTTGATGGTTCGGGTTTGACTACGGAGAAGATATGGGTTGAATACGAGTGGAAACCACCTCGTTGTGATATGTGTAACATCTTTAGTCATAATCTGATTGATTGTCCTAAAGTTGTTCTACCTTCTGTTCAGCCTACTAAGCTTGTTAATGATGGTTTCAATACGGTCAATAACAAGAAGAAAGGAAAGCAAGGTGGTTCTACAACTACGGGTCAAGGAGGGTTTACTAAACCTGTTGTGGGTAAGTAATTTCAGTATCAACCCAAAAAGACTCCTCCTGAACCTAAGAAAGTGGATGACACTAAGAAGAAGACTTCGGATGTGGCTAGTTCGAGTGGAACGAAGATTTCTACATCTAACCAGTTTGATGCTCTTAATATGGATGATACGGATGCTTTTGGTATTCCTACTAATGACACCAACAAGGATGTGGATTCTGGTCGTACAATGGAAGTTAATGAGGATGAGTCTACTAAGATATGTAATGCATCACAAGAACCCCTTGTAAGTGATTTGAAAGAGAAGGAGTCGGTTGTGGTTCCTAAAATTAGTGATTCTTCTACTCCGCCCATCTCTTCTACTAAGAGGGTTAACCCTTTTTCTAAGGTTGGAGAGATTGTGGTTTCTGATTCTGAAGATGAGGTGGTTCTTAACACATTTGATGAGTCTGCTAATCTATTCAGTGGTGGACAAGAGTATGAAGAAGATTATGATGACTATGACTACGATGACTATGCAAAGTAGGTTTATGATCTTCCAGGGAATTTGGATGCTTTTAATGCCATGTACGACACAAAGCTTCAAGGTCTTAGGAATTAGTCTTATTTTGATATGTCTTATGTTATCATTTGAGTAGTGGTTTGTTTTCTTGTCTAGAAATAGGAAGTATCTTGTTATGTAAGCTTTTCTCCTATGTAACGGGCTGAGATATGGGATTCACCCATATCCATTGTACTTAAATGCTTTTTGGAGTAATATATTTACCGGGTCGTTGACCTTTTACCCAAAAAAATGATTAGAAGAACATCCCACCCAAACCATGAATGATGAGTCATTAGAATCTTTTAAGTAGGTGAGAACCAAGATTTGTAAAAAGGTGTTTTTTAAGCCATTTCAATGGAAGTTTTATCAGGCTTGCTTTCATTATGAAGACCTAATCTTGCGAGTTCCATTTTCACACTAAAGGAGCAGTGTTTAGGACATAAGATTTTGAATAGTCAAGACTTTGATGCATACAAATTCATCATAGCCAAAATATAGGGGTTTGACCGGTCTTGATCCTTCCACCGCAGTTGTATACGATAACTCTTGAATATAGTTTGGGTATAGAACTTTTGGTTTTTTAACAAGGGCCTAAAAAATAACACAGTTCTTCAAATATTTTACCATCGGCTTGTAGTTGGAACACTTTTTAGGATAGTCGTAGCAAGCAAAAATGTTGTTCCCTGAGACATGCATAGTGTTGAGTTCAAAGTTTTGAACCGATGGTGCTTTTAGAATAGTTGATGAAGTAGTTGAATAAGAAATTTGAGACTTTTAAAGAGGTTTTAGAACACTTAACTTTTAAAAGTTTGAGATTTTGTAAAAGAATTTAAAAATATATCTCAAAGATTTTAAGCATGTGTTTGATTTTTGTGTGTAAAGGGTTTTTATAGGTTAGTGAATTAACGCTTTACGGATGTAAAGTTATAAAAGATAACTTTTTGAAAAAGATCGACATCTGCATTCAATGCACTATTCCTGAAAAAAAAACCAAAAACAACATTTCCATCTTCTGACACATAACTGTCTAGCTGCCTAATCATCACTTTTGCAGAGATGACATAATTTTAAATTCCATGTGTCTTTCAAGGAGTGAAGGGAAAGTGGTTTGGTTTATATACATTAAATTATAAAATGTCTAAGGTATGCACTTAATGCGTAGTGGGATAGTGGAAAGGTTTGTAGGTCCCAATAAAGTCGGTGCACTTTTTTAGAAAATATTCTTCATTAAATGATAATGGTAACAACGTTAGATATTAGGTAACTAAATCCCTAGATCATTTAGTTTACTTAATTGAATATCTTGTTTTTCAAAGACATAAGGGGATCCTAAAGGATTCATCAAGACTTGGGTTGTTGATACTCCCTGAACATTATTCAGTCAGAGACTGATTATCAATGTTCGGCATTCCTAATTCATCCTTAAGCCTGATGAATATTGGTTCATCCAAGGGATTAGTAAATATATCAACAAGTTAATTTAGTGGAAATGAAGTGAAGTTCAATATCACATTTCATAATGTAGTCCCTGATGAAGTGATATCTGATTTCTATGTGTTGGCTTCTTGAGTAAAGTACAAGGTTGTTGGATACGGCGAAACATTGGTGTTGTCACAAAAAATGGATACCATCTCATATACCATGTCATAGTTACTGGGATGACTTTTCATCCATAGTATATTGGCACAACATCCAGCAACAGCCACATACTCAGCTTCAGCTGATGACATGGCAATTGATTGTTGCTTTTTAGCACTCTAACACACGAGTTTGCCACCAAGAAACTGACAATTACCTGAAGTGATTTTTCTATCCATGTTGCATCTAGCATAGTCTGACTTTGAATATCCTTTGAGATCGAAGCCTGAACACTCTGGATACCAGAGACCATTACTTGGTGTGCCTTTCAGGTACCTGAATATTCTCTTTACAACAACCAAATGTGGTTCTTTTGGATTTTCTTGGTATCTTGCACAAAGACAAGTTGAGAATTGAATAGCAAGTATACTTGCTGTGAGATATATCAGTGAGCCAATTATTCATCTATACTCAGTCTCATTGACTAATTTCCTAGTTAAATCAGGACCCAGGTTGGTTAAAGGAACCATGGGTGTCTTCACTAATGAGCTTTCAGAGATATCATACTTTATTAGTAAGTCCCTTATATTCTTCTCTTGGTTTATGGAGATGCCTTTTGCCTGATTATTTGATTTGAAAGCCAAAGAAGTAAGTGATTTTTTTCCATAATGTTCATTTCATACTTATGAGTCATCATCTTAGCAAATTGTTTACACTGTTTGTTATTTGTTCAACCAAATATAATATCATCTACATACACATGTACAAGAATGACATCAGTCTTAGTTTTGTAAACAAACAAGGTGTTATCAATCTTTCTTCTTAAAAACTTGTGATGAGTGAGGAATGTTGAGAGTTTCATATCATGCTCTTAGAGCTTGTTTATGTCTATAAAGGGTTTTGTCTAGTTTGCATATGTACTGAGGAAACTCATTACTCTCATATCCAAGGGTTTTTGGACATAAACTTGTTCTTTGAGTTTTCCATTCAGGAAAGCACTTTTGACATCCATGTGACAGACTTTGAAGTTCATATACGTGGTATAAGCAAGGAATATCCTGATTACCTCAATTCTTGCAACAAGAGCAAAGGTCTCATCATAATACATTCCTTCTTCTTGCCTATATACTTAAGTAACTAGTCTAGCCTTATTCCTGAGGATAATGCCATTTTCATCCATCTTGTTCTTGAAAATACATTTGGTTTCACTGTTGGGTTTCCCTTTATGAGGAGGAACAAGAGACCAGACATTGTTTCTTTCAAATTGGTTTAGCTCCACTTGCATTACATCAACCCAACTTGGCTCTTTCAGTACCTTTGAGAAGTTCTTAGTCATCAGCTTTAGCATCATACTTTCCAAGGTGATCCTTAATATTGTGAATAAACACCGGACAACCAAAGACATGAAAGTAGCTTACATTTGGAAGTCTTCCATGAAACACTTCATATGGGGTCTTGTTTTGTCTTTTAACAATTATGGATATGTTCTTAGTGAAGCATGCAGTGCTTACAGCCTTAGTCCAAAATGTTTTAAAGATGACTGATCCATTGACCATTGTTCTTGCAGCCTCAACAAGGGTTCTATTTATTCTTTCAGTTACACCATTTTGTTCTGGTATATATGCTGAAGAGAAGTTCTCAAAACCCTTTTTCATCACAAAAGCTATCAGGAATAATCTTCATGAATTCAGTTCCATTTCCAGTTCTCAATTGTTTGACTTTTGTGTCAATTTGATTTTCAATTCTCCTGTTTGACTTTTGTGTCATTCTGATTCAATGATTTGTTCATGATCATAGGTGTAGTGGTAATTACTTCCCCAGATATCACACCCATGGTACTCAAAGAGTTCATCAGAGTGATTATCATTGAAACCATTGTGGATACATGGTAGAAAAGGTTAGGCTTTGAGGGGTCTTTGGTTGGGTTTCTTTGATGATTCACCATGAGAGAACTAAGCTTTGTGTCTTAAGACATTTCTTATCACAGGTATATGCATTGAGTGGTTAGAGGTCATGTGATCAATCCCTTATATATTTTGCAATGTGTAACCCTATAACAGTCATCAGAAAGATGATTGTTATATCCACATAGTTCACCGGGATTTTGGAATTTGGTTTCGGGCTTGAACTTAAATGATTTTGATGATTCAATTAACGATTTACTGTTATCAGAAGTAGTGGCCTCTTTTAGAAAGGTGAGTTGTGATTGAATAAACTTTCATGTTTAGAGCCTGAATTTCCTTCATCAAGATAGTTAGCGAGTTTCAGGTTCAGGAATGGTTGACACATCGTTACCTTTGTTAGAGACGATTGATGGTCTTGATTGGATTTTATCATTCTCATCAATGATGACATTTCTTGTTATGGGAGACTTTCTTTTTTAGGCATGCTTAAGAATGGATTTCGGTTCAGCTCCCTATGTAATTTTTAGAGGAGAGAGTGGTATTATATCCATTGTGTCCATAGACGGAACTTGAATATATTTTTGGGAGGGCCGAATTTATTTTGGGGGGGGGGGGGCCGAATCGGAGATTTGTTTGTAACCTCAACTAAATTACACCTAAAACCTATAATATTTACACTAGGTGCCGCAAATTTTAGGGGAGCCGGGGCCCTCCACTGCCCCTACATAGTTCCGTCCCTGATTGTGTCTGATTCATTAATTGACTCAGACTCAGTTACTGAAGTCTTTGGACTTCCAGTGATAGTGGATTCAAGAGCTAAAATCCTACGTGTTCTGGTTTGTCATTTTAGCAATTTCAGACTTCTGAAACCAATTTCTTTCAACCCAGTCTTTTGAAATTTCATGGTCATAACCAGTTAATGATTTTAAGACTAGATCTTTAGGTTCATTGTTAGATGAATCTTCAACTGAGTTGATTAGACCCAAGTTTTCAGTTTCGGATTAGGAATCTATTCACTGATGCATTGACTAACTATATATGAGCTATCTAACCAAGACTTAGCGATTGAATTAACTTCATTAAGTTCTTTCCTAAGGGCTTGATTTTCTTTTAGTATCTCAGTGTTAGCATGTTGAAGTGTAAAGGGCAGTAAGTTTAGTTTGTTTTAGCTCTAACAACTCTATCCAGCAAGTATTCAATTCTAGAACAAGATCCCTATATTTTAACATCAAATTCATTCTTTGTTCTTCAACAAATCTAATGTCTATGCATGCATAATCAAAAAATATAGTCCATTGTTTCTAGCATGAGATGATTCAACCATAAAATATGTCAACAAGCTTTTCATCATCAGATAATACTTCTTCTCTATCTCAATCATAAAACTCAGCTATAAGACCATTGTTTCTAGCATGAGATGTTTTAGAAGGTTGAGAGGTTGAGCCACTAGCATTTAAGAGTGCCCATTTGGCTTTGGCCTTTTGCTATTTTACAATATAGTCTTTCTGAATTGTTGGTTCAGTTTGGCTATTTAAAAATGTTTGTCCTGAAGTGATGAGTTTTGGCTGAAATATGTTTTGTTAGGGGGGTAGATAAGTTGGTAAGGATGTTTTTGTAAATAGTCTTTGGCAAAATGATCAGTTTTACCACATTTAAGGCATCAAGTTTTATCAAAAGTTTTTGAGCCACTAGACCTCATTGGATTCATTTTAAATAATCTCTTGGAATTTGCTAAAAGAGCCCTTTCCTGAAATTCTTCATTCGGACCTTTTCCTAAAAATTTTCATCAAGGTATTCTTGGCTACTTCTCTTATCCTCCTCATTAGTTGGATCATCGTGAAAGTCCTAAAAAACATATTTAAATAAAAAGGCAGTTGATATTGGGGTAGTTATGGTCAAGGCCTTTTTGGTCTCAGGTGCATAGATTTTATCTATTAGCCTTCTTCATATTTAAAATTTCCAAAGAGAGTGGTTAAGTCTAGGTCTCTAACATGGTTAGAGTTCCTTATACCTTGGTTAAAG
Source organism: Artemisia annua (assembly GCA_014162995.1). Lineage (NCBI taxonomy): Eukaryota > Viridiplantae > Streptophyta > Magnoliopsida > Asterales > Asteraceae > Artemisia > Artemisia annua. The sequence goes on along the minus strand of LBNU01031089.1, from coordinate 42,372 downwards.
CTTAACCAGTTCTTTGGAAGGCTGTTAAAAAGTCAGCATTTTCATGATTTGAAAGGGTAACACCATCATTTAGCAGTTCATTCATGAGAACTTTGTATTTGGTGAATGTTTGAGAGACTATCTCACCTTCCTATATGATTGAAGTTATTCTAAGCAAGTTTTAAATACATGGCTCTATTCTTATTAACTTTAGAAGGTCCCTCGGGTCTTCCCATGCTATTTAGCAGTAGGCCAATTTATGACCAATTTCATCATATCATCAGGCAAGCATGACATGATGAACATTTTCATCATTGTTCCATTGAGCTTCAGGTTTGTCAAGACCAACAACTATTTTAAGAACATACAGACCACCATCAAGAACCTTATTGAGGTAAGGTTTCATACCAACATTGTGACATATAAACCTTTTCTTCCATTTGGTAAATCTTCCCTCCTTTAGTTTATGAGCAGGGGTGACATAACCACCGCCCTTTGAATCTAGAAGTTGAGGAACATCATACGTAGACATGGTAGGATCTTTATTTTAAAAACTTATTTAGTAGTCTTGTTTGAAATTTTTTATAAATCAAACTACTCTAATACCATTTGTTGTTCCCTTTACACTGATATAACTTAAGATAAGTAGGTTAATTCACTCTTCATGTAATCTGATGTATGTTTAAATAGTTTAAAAAGAAAAATACTAAAACCGTTTAAACAAAATACACAACAAAGATTTCGAACGTTTAAATTCTTATTATAAATGAATCAAAGAATTTACTATGATTATGTTCGGAATAACAATAAAGTTGAGTGACAAAATATAGTGATCTCCTCATTTTCTTAAACATAAGTCAAAGTATGTGTTTAAGTAAGAACTATGCTAACTCTCTGAAAGGGTTCAGGGACTTAGTTCTAGGAGGAGTAAATGCTCTCGTAAATGCCAACACATTAACAGTACGAGATGCATTTACTCCATTAAAATATTCTCTTTTATATGCAAAGTTGAAGTGGATACCCGTGGGGTAATAGCAACGTGTCAAGTATCTAACTATGAAGGTACACTAGTTGCTTTCTGCATTAAATGCTTTTTTCCTTGAAACAAGTTCAACCTTACCTTAGGGTACAATGTTGACAAATGTTTTCCCTTTTTGAACCAACTCCTATATGTGTTTGACTTTCTTTGATAAGTTAAGGATGTTTTTTATGTTGAGAAGATCAAGGGGAGTCGGTGAACTATTGTCATTTCTCACTGACTCAATCATTTTCTTTCATGTTCCGGATTCACTTGAAGAGTTCCGCCTCAGGAAGTGGAGAGACTTTGTTTACTTTGAAGAATTTTTGAAGACGACTCCTTGAATGTTCTCTCATTTAGGGACTTCATTTAAACTTAGGGCATTTTATGTTCAAATACCAGTCATAGATCATTGAGCTCTGAATTAACCCATAAGTTTTCATTGAGATTTGAACTCCTACCTCTAGGTTGATAAGTCACTTATGATGGAGCCCTTTGGTGATGAAAATTAACTAATTATAAAAAGTGTCCGGTACATGAAACTGTAAAGTAACCACTATTAATGATCTTGCCAATGAATTTGTCTATTCAATTTATACTTTAGGGATACATTGCACTAAACCCAGTGACAGACAAAGCTGGTGATGTAAATGCTAGGCTCGAATATGCTTAACGTATGGCACTTATATCCAAAGAGTTATTTGAGGTAAGAAATAACACTAATATTTAGTCGGCTTCAAATGTTTTCTTACATACTATAGTTACAAATAAAAATATTAATTTGGCAAAGCATTGTAGTCAACAAAAAAGGATTGCAAAGGAGAGTATGCCGAGGCTGACCCTAACGATCGGCTATGCATGTTAGATATCGAAGAAATAGAAAAAGTAAGCGAATTATATAACTATGAAGTATTGCTTATCCATATTCTTAATCTTATATACATAGCTAATAGTCATATTTCCTTAATGTCAGCGTGTCAACGGCATTAACATGCAACATATCTTGGAACCTAATTGCAATAATACAATCAGTCTGTTTAAAACCATAAATCCAATAAACATAGGAAGCTCGAGATTACTACAAACCAATCTAGTAAAAAGGGTCTCTGAAAAATCTTTACGAAAGGATACCTTTTGTCGAGTACGTATTCCCAACCTGTTATCTAGTATCTTTTCTCACTATGCAAAAATAATTTTCCTTACATTCAATCTTCTTTCTACAGGGCGACAATTATGATTATGCAACCCTTTGGGCCAAAAATAATAATGTTATGAAAGTACTTAACATACGAGAGGTATATTAGTTGATATAAAGTAAGGATTAATAAGTGAAAGTTCATTCAATCATCCAAGTGTATGACAAACAAAATGATCTTGTCGGTATATGATGGCAATAATCAGGGTACAATGAAGAGTTTTTACTATGTATTGATGATATGAAATACAAGTACGGTAGAAGTTCATATTCATTATACGAGTATAATGTCCCTAGTAGTGTTGTCTATCATGAAAAGCTACTTAAGAGAAACTGTCGAGCTTTGATTTTAAGGTATTATCGAGGGTTCCTTCTTCCTTTTTGGTTGTCCTAATATATCTGCGCTTGTGAAGTTTATATTGACTAGTATCCTACTTCTATTTGATACAGTGGAGATCATGACATGATGGTTTCACACGTCGGCACATATAATTGGATAAACTCTTTAAATTTGACAGTCACAGAGAGTAAATGGGATGCATGGTATTGCAATGGTCAAGACGCATGATACAAAACCACATATGTCAAGGATCACTATTCATTAGCATATGCTACCGTTAAGGTGTAGCATTTTATATTAACTGAGTATCTATGATGAATATGGTTATTAATAATCATTTTTAATTTTTTATGTGCGCAGGGAGCTGGCCACACAGCTCCAGAGTACAAGCATGAAGAATGCTGTGAGATCGTTAAGAGATGGTTTGCCCATGTACCTATATAAACCAATGGTTCATTCATGCATCAGGAAATTGAAGTTATTCTTGTCAATGACATGAATACCAGGTTATGCAAAAGGCTTTATCATGGTTAGGAATGTTGTGATTATGAATAATCTAAAACTTAAGTCTATCAATTGGCATTTTCAGGGCAATACTTGTTCATAAAACTCGAAACTATTTGTGGCAACTGGTAATTTTGCACTTATTTTAATACTAATAAATTATGTTTATTATTACTTATATTTCATTTTCGAGATTTTCCGAGCTCAATTGATTTGAAAACGTGGAAACCACACAACGCGTATCGGCACAACCTGTAACAGTCCCAAAATTATCGCAGCAGAAGATAGTGTCACTGGGGTATTACTTCTTAGCATACAATACAAGTTACAAAAAACAAATCTAAATGAGACGTTTTGAAATAATTTATCATTCGATTAATATAAAACATCAGAGTTTAACAAAAAGGTCCCACTAGTTTAAGTGATAAACATAAAAGTTTAAAAGTTTTATCAAATGATAAAGATGCATTGTCGTCAAAATATATCCGTGCACCTTCACATGCCAGCTAATAGAGACCTGAGATAAAACATGCTAAAAAGTTAACACAAAGGTTGAATAAATCCATAGAGTTTAACAATGAGCAGTTGATCATAATATATAATTTATGAAAGCGACTAAGCAACAAATGCAGAGTCAGAATTGTTACTATTATTCTAAGCTCATGACACCAAACTTTAACGTTATTTTCAGATATTCTATAAGAATATAATTTGCCCTTTGAAGGTAATAGCCTAATTACCTTGAAATATCAAATACGGTGCATATGGTAGCCGCAACTGGCAGTCCAAAATGGGGTATGTCATGCCCAATAGATCTATTCACGGCATTTGCGTCACACGCATGTAATTAAAGGTTCATGATGAAAGGGACTTTCAGGCTAAGGGAAACACTTAGGCAATAATAAATCGGGAAAGCAGTTTCAAATAATTGTGATCATAAGTAAATATAGCATGTATCTCCCCTACGGAGTTTGTATAACAATTGAAGTAAAAAATTGGGGCTATGAACTCATCGAAAGCCAAGTGAACAATTAAAGTGAAAGTAGTGACGAATAAACCGCAAGTGTCCTACGAGCAACCTAGACATATACGCGTGCTTTAGTTTAAAATAATAATGCAACTATGTCTATATGCTTTATAGGTTATTATTTCAATTATCCTTGGTACATAATATACAAATAAGTGTCAAGATTTAGTTTGACACTTTAAAATAATGACAAGTCCGAATTATATAAGTTATCATAAAAATCAAGTCTTATGTCAAATTTTAGTTTATAAGTCAAAGACAAGTCATAAGGGTTCAAAAATAAAACTTAAAGGTTTCAAAATGTGTCATGTCCAAATTTTGTCATTATTAGTTTCTTTAGTTTACGAGAGGATTCACGGGTCTATTTCCGATAGTGGATCCTACCACTTAGGTTTTTATGTAAAAATGGTCACGTAGTGTCATTTGACAAGTTTCGAATAGTCCAAGGGTCAATTTTTATAATTTAACAACTTTTTATAAATTTTTAAGTCCATTGCTGTTAGAAATTCAATAACAATGTCAATATTCAAAAATTCATTACTCGCAAACCGTAAGGGCATGTTTGGTTGGGGGAAATGAGCTCAAAGAAATGGAAATGAATTCATTTCCCTTGTTTGTTAGCTAGTGAAATAAAAAAGTGAAGATTTTCAATTCTTAGGGTGTTTAGCTTATGTACAAATTCAAGGAATTGAATTCCTTTAGTTTATGAGTGGAAACCAATTCTTTGCATTAGAAAACAATTTTTGAGTGGGAATAGGAAAAAAAATAAAAAATAATTAATAATAATAATAATAATAAATTATTATTAAAAAAAAAAATAATAATATAATAATAAAAAATAATAAATAATAAAAATAATAATAAGAACAAATAATAATAATAATAATAATAATAATAATAATAAATTAATAATAATAGTAAATAATCATAATAGTAAACAATAATAATAATAATAATAATAATAATAATAAATAATGAATAAATAAATATAATAAAAAATAATAATATTAATAATAATTAAAAATAAGAATAATAATAATAAATAATAATAATTAATAAATATACTAATAATAATAAACAATAATAAATAAAAATTAATAATAATAATAATAATAATAATAATAATAATAATAATAATATAATAACAAATAATTTATAATAACAATAATAATAATAACAAATAACAATAATAATAATTATTTTTATTATTATTATTATTATTAATTTATTTTATTATTATTGTTTATTATTATTAATATTTAATGTTATAATAATAATAATAATAATAATAATAATAATAATAATAATAATAATAATAATAATAATAATAATAATAATAATAATAATGTTAATTTTGTTCATTTCTTAGTTCAACTATATGTTGTTTCCAAACAGTGGAATTAATCTCAATTCTCTGCTGATTTCAATTCTCTGGATTTCAATTCTTTTACTTATTTCATTTCTTTGAATTTCCATCTACCAAACGTAACCTAAGTGATAAGGAGAAATTTGTTACGCTTTTAAGGGGTCATTTGAGCCCTAAATCGTGTTTTTATGATCAAATATTACCTCAAATCGTTTCTTTTGTCATTTAAGGTACTTTAAACAAGAATTCTGGAAAATGAAGCATTTTGGATGTTTTTGGAGCAAAAAGTGAAGAAAACGACAAAGTCAAGAAACAATGCTGGAAATTGTACCTGACGGCGTCAAGAATCAAAAGGGGACGCTGTCACTCAATGAGACAAGAGGTGGATAAAATGTTTACACTTGACGCGCCAGAAGAAAAATTGAAGCATTTAACGTGACGGCGTCATGTTATAAAAGGTGTAGGCCGTCACGTGTTAACTTAAAGCGTGACGGCCCAGAAGACCAGAAAGGGGACGGCGTCAAGTAGCTGGATTGGACTACAAGAAACCCTAAGGGCGGCGAGATGACAGCGTCAGCCTTCAAAAGGGGACGCCGTCACCTGTGTAAATATTGATGTGTGGTTTGCGACCTACGCAGTAGGTTTTACCTCTCAAGGGATCTTGAGAAGCTTGCAATCCCCACCAGGCAGTGTACGTGACCGATGTAGTATAGTGAAGTGGCAAGTACCGGGGGATTGATCGTTCTCTCGGGGAATAGTGTCGTTAGGATTGAAAACTGCTCTAATTAGATCTAAGGGTGAGGGATGATTCTTTTTGTATTTTTATGTTTTATGGAAAGCAAATAAAAATCTCGGGTATTGGAAGAGTGGGTGGAATTAGTTGCTAGTCAACTAACCCAAATATCTACTAATGCAAATAAAATAAAATAACAAGAAATAAAAGTGGTTGTGAAACTAATATGTAGAAAAGTGTGTTTATTTAGATTTCATTACTCCCTAGCTATCTTTTACCGGTTAATTGGTTTGTTACAATTGTGTGGATGACGGGTTGTATTCCTTAATACCATTCGTAGGGCCGTGTACGATCTTCCCTAACCCTATAAGCGCAAACTTCATTCTATAGCGACACGTTTAGTATCCAAACCATGAAATCACTAGTAATTACTTATGCATTAAATACAACCAAATAATCGTAGTACACATCCGATGCATGTTTCTTAAGACGTTCAAGCAAGTCACCAATTGGAAGTTAGCCAGTTTTCTTAAGCCTAACATCGACATCACCCACCCACAACAATTAACAACAAACCAACAACAAGTAATCAATAGCTAGGTTTCATTAGATCTAAGCAAACACAAGAGTAACCTAGCCTAGCATGTTAATTGAAAGACAAGCATAAGATATAATCACACAACACATAGACATATTGAATGATTTAATGGAAGACTTATCTTTAATTAAGCATGGATGAAACAAGGGTGAAAAACCCTTGAAAAAGGCAGTAAATTCGACCTAGGGTTTATCCCTAAAGTTCTCCCAAAAGTTACACACCTTAATGAAGAAAAATCCTAAAGTATATATAGAAAATACCAAGGTTGTCAGGATCGGGATCCTACCTAGGATCGTTTTCGGCTTCACAAGATCGGGATCGTAGGATCAGATCGGGATCGTAAGATCCTATGAAATGTATATATTTTTGTAAAAGAGTTGTAGTTTTATACTTCTATAGAATACTTTATATGATAAACGAATTTAAAAAGATGATAAAATAAAAAACAATAAGAAACATGAGGTTCTAGTAGGATCGGATCGTTCACGATCCTACGATCATGCGTGTGATCCTACGATCCTACAACGATCTTGCTCCCCTTGAGATAAAAATATGGGCTTGTAGTAGGATCGGATCGTTTACGATCCTACGATCATGCGTGCGATCCTACGATCCTATACCGATCCTGATTGAATTAAGATCCTACTACGATCCTGCTCGTTTTTAATATGTAGGATCGTAGGATCGTACGATCCTACGATCAGGATCGCGATTTTGACAACCTTGGAAAATACACTCTGACGGCATCAGGTTATAAATCCTGACGCCGTCAACTCGCCGTGTCTAGGGTTGTCGGATCACCTAGATCTACTTCTGACGCCGTCAGCCTTTAAAACCTTCTGGGCCGTCTCTCTTTAGCTTAACACCTGACGGCCTGGACCTTGCAACACCTGACGCCGTCAGTTGTAAACATCTTGAATCCTTCCTTGGTCGTCTAGTAGAGTCTGAGTCTACCTCTTTTGTCTTTAGTTGACGGCGTCAGCATCCAAAGCCTGACGCCGTCAGGTAGGAATTCCAGCATGATTTGAGACTTTGTCTTTTTCTTCACTTTTATGCTCCAAAAACGTCCAAAATGCAATGTTTTCCAGAATTCTTCCTGAAAGTACCTAAAATGACAAAATGAACGATTTAAGGCAATATTTGATCATAAAATAACGATTTAGGGATTAAATGACCCCCTAAAAGCGTAACACTTTTCACTTCATCAAATACCTTTACACTTGAGATTTGCTTGTCCTTAAGCAAATGCGCTTTTATTCCAATCAAAATATGAGCTAGGGGTCATTTAACACTGATATAAAAGTAATTACAACAAATAGTTATTCCACCCTAGTCATAAAAAGCACGGAAATTATACACTAGCCGCTTAGAAAATAGATTACCATAGGCTTGGGAAAGGATCAAAAACCTCCTCCACTAGGCATAGGCACTTAAGATAAACTATCAAAGAGGGCTTTTCAAGGGTTGTAACATTAGGTGTAGGGATATGATAAACACGGTTTGTTGGAATAAAGGATATTTTTATTGGTGGCGAGTTAATCATCTTGATCAAATACATGCACAATGTAGCGTTGCTAAGCCAAGACTCGACTCAACTTAAGCTAATAACAAAATAACAAAAACATAAATAAACATAAAATGAAACGGGATGATAGTCCGTATGTTTTTTTCTCTCTTTCTTTTTCAATTTTTTTTCATACACTCTTACCCTACCATCCAAAATAATACATCATAGGGGCCTCGGTTCTCCCCTTACACTTGAACTTTTACATACTCTATAAAAAACTATTCTAATGACTCGAATTAAGATAATTGAAAAACGTGGAGTACTTTAAAATACTAATGCACATATGGGGGTAATAATTGATGTTCTTCCCCATTACTCCATTACATTAGTACTTTACCCATGAGTCCCAATCGTCCCAAAACAATATGTACAAGATATGACTCGACTTAGCAACCAATAGTAAATACAATTAATCACACATGTGGGCAATAAGGGTTAAAAAAATGTTGGTCTCAATAAATCACTAGAGATGAGTGCATTACAAGTAGGCTGACGCCCCTCTGAGGTGTTTTATCATTGTGGGGTGGATTGTAAAAAATTCTTTTAATAAAATGCATAAAGTTAGCAAATTGAAACAGAACCTAGGCAACTGAGGGGTTTCGTCAATTTTTAACGTAATGGGATATCGTGTACTAAACATGAGATTGTAAACAATCGCTATTACGAGTGTGTGAGAGAAAGAAAACTAGACCAAGTGAAATGCCTAATGTGATCCTGTTTACAGGCATAATACATGTGTAAAAGAAACACGTGGTAGGCATCAGCCCTAAGCACCTCCTTACTCATGTAGTGCATTCTAACGGGTACACCGGAATTTTAGCTCATCACTTGTGGATTATGGTAAACATGGTCCACAGAATTAAAAGTATCACGCAATTACTAGAACTATATAAAATTACTACACCAAGCTAACACACGAATAAGACAATGTAAAATAAATTTAAGTTTTAAGATTTTACAGATGGGACATAAGCGCAGAGCGCATGAATCGCTTCAGAGCATAATAGACGGAATATGTGTATACTATGGTACTTCTTGATCGCTGTCATATTAGTCTTCAATATACTGATGGTCAGAGCACAAGTTCAGCATCAGGAACATATGAACGCAACAGATTAGTCAAATAAAATTAAGCATCGGGATATCGGGCTACTTTAGACCGTTACCGCATTACAAATAGTTGCTTGACGTGGTACTGGTTTATGTGCTAGTTAACTTACAATTCCCTATCCATGAGCTCGCTTAATGCTATATAGCTCTAAGTTCACCCGGATAATACTTAATAAAGAAAGCTAAATTTTGAGCAGCTAAATACAAATTGCCTCACGGGTAAACCAAAATCTTCTCTATCCGTTTAATTTACAACATCACTATCAAGGAAACAAAGAGAGCGAAGCGAATTATTAGTAAACGTTTTTTTCTAAGGCATCCTACCATTATCCCTCTCAACAATCTTAAAAACCGAGAAATTCCCAATGTTCTAAAACTTAAAAAGAGTCAAAAGTCATACATAAATAGAAATGAAAAATGTATAACGTATATACATCCTCAGATTCGTCTTCGATAATGTGTGGATAATGTTATGAACATGGTAAAAAGCATTGCCTCAAGAAAATGAAAAACTCCAAGAATATATATGACGCATAACAGCCGAAGAAGCCTAATTTCTCCATGATACAATCTATCCATGATACCCCAAAAAATAACATGTAACACAACAAAAACAAAAACCAAAGACAAAGCTGACAATAAAATAACAAATCTTTAGGAGCCGATAATACTATGATGGTATTCGGTAATGAAACTTACAAAAATAAAACAA
>LBNU01031089.1:9515-26994 GCA_014162995.1 Artemisia annua | reverse complement strand
CCCCCCCAGACTAAAGATAAACATTGTCCTCAATGTTTTCAAGGTAAGGGTAATCCTAACAATAAATCTAAGGCCGTTTATTAAGTATGCAAAGATACCATTAGTCGATAAGATTTTGGATATAAGATTTCCAAGCAAGCAGCAATACATGGGACTCGAGTGGAGATGAGACGATCCAACGAGCACGAGAGTCATCATGAATTGGTGAAATCCTGCACAAACACAAACAACCAAGCAAACACAAGATTGGAGAAGGTCGCCCTCCTCTCGTTACTTATTAGATAATAAAATAAAAAGGATAAGCATGGGGTGCCTCCCACGAAGCGCTTGTTTAGCATCGAATCGTGTAGCTTAGACTCGCCCCGAATTTACTTGTCCTTGGGGGAGCAAATGAAACAGCCGGCTTGAAAAGTGACGATTCCGGGATCAAAAACAACATCCTCACTCCCGGGGGAATGATGGATGGGTGAAACAATAGCATAGGTAAGATAAGGAAGAAAGATCATAACAACGATTTCGAGGTCAAATTCAAAGAGGTCCTCCGGGTTAAGCACAACTTTCTCCTTGGTCTTATGATCATCCTTCTTCAGATTTTCATCAACAATTTCTTCAATAGTAACGTAAGAAGCAAGGATGTCGGGCTGGAGCCCATAAGAGTCTTTAAAAGGTGATAAACCGGGTTTAAAAATTTTATCTTCTGAAAGGAACGATAACGAAGCATCAACCACGGTAAAAGATGAAGGATCATTCGGAGATGACAACTTAGTAGGCTCAGAAACTTCTACAATTCTTGATGGAGTCGGGTCGACTGGAGTTAAAAACTCGTCGTGAAGAGAATCAACCATATGATGAACATTTGTAACCTCGGGTTCCGTAACAGACAGGTTGATTTTGAATAATTTGATCTTGTAGAGGTTGATCTTGGTGAGGATAATTATAATTGTTACAAGGAAACGGGTTCCTCGTTTGACAAACAGTGCTAAAGTGCGGACCTCCACAATACTTACACCCGTAAGATTGTTGTGACAGATTTGGTGGATGTTGAAATGAATCATGATTGGAATACGGTTCTTGCTCATAAGTGTTTTGAGGAGGGAAGTAAGAATCGTTTTGAGGATAATTGGAAAAGTTTGAATTGAAATTTTGAGAATATGAATTTTCATCTTCAAAAGCACAAAACGAACAGAATCCATTATTAATACTTCTACCACACCTCATGCAAGTACACCGTTGACAATAGTTTGAAGTCGGATCCAAATGATCTCCAAATCCATTACAAAACCAAGATAAGTCGGTCTGAGGTGGGTAGTTGGAAGAATCTGAAGGATAGTCGAATGAATTAGGGTTTTGATCATACACGAATGAATTACTTGAACCACAACACAAACAAATTCCGTTTTGAATATCGTTTCCACACCTTTCACACGTACAGTATCGACACGGTGCACCATAGAGTGGTGCACCACAACCAACACAAAGTATCAATGAATCCATGAGAATTAAACAATTGGGGGTAAGAAGATTGTTTTTGGTTTTTAGGTTTTGAAAAATGAAAAGTTAAAAATGAAAACCAATTTTTAAATGGAAAATCTTTTTGGATTTTTGATTTTAGAAAAGTGAAATCAAAAGTGAAAACAAATTTGAAGAGAAAATATTTTTGTGTTTTTATATTTTGAAAATATTTACAAAAGCTTAAACTTCTCGAAAGAAGGGTCTCCAAAACACATTACTCAAACGATCGAACAACTCAATCTTATCAACCGCTCCCCGGCAGCGGCGCCAAAAATTGATGTGTCGCGGGAGCAAAGTGCAAGCTCAAACCACGGATCGTTGTCCCAACGAGGGTTGAATATGGATCGCGTCACTCAATATCGTGAGCTATGTGAGATGAAAGGGTTTTAAAAGATAAATTGGTTTTGTTTACGCTACAACGACAATTAAAATGCGGTTTAAAGTAAAGGAAAGCAGTAAAACGACATAAAGTAAATAAGCAAGTAAAGAAAATACTACAACGACAAATTAAAATGCAATTAAAGTAAAGGAAAGCAATAAGACGACATGAAATAAGTAAACAAGTAAAGCAGCATGTAATAAAGTGACTAAGGAAAGCGGTAACTAAAAGCGATAAGTAATGAAAACGGTAAATGAATTTAAAAGACAATGTGTTTGCAAAGCGACTCGAATAAGTTTATTAAGCTTGAGGTAAAAGTTTGTGACGAGTTATTTTCCTTTCTCGAGATTAGTTTTTGATTAATCTTTTGAAAAGATAACAACTCTAAACGAATGAATTAATCATTCAAAGGTTTTCGTCCTTCGAATAATTAAATCACACGTCTAAATAATGTTTCGATTATTTATCACAAACGTTTAACGCTCTCACTTAACTCACAAATTCGAATTACTAAGTAAACACGATTAAAACTACTCACGACTCATATTAAAAAGGTAAAGCGATAAATAATTGAAAAGACTTGTAAACATTAAACGTAATTAGAGTTAAGACTTAAAACTAAAAGACGTAAGACTTAAATAAGAAAACGTAACTAAAAAGATTTTAAAGAAAATTCGACAGCATAACGTTTAGATTTAGGAAAATAGAAACCTCACTCGAAAAGACGATGAGGTGAATAAAAGCCTAACTCGGCGTACAAAAGAAAATGAAACTAGACACCAAACTCGCAAGAACAAGCAAACCATACTCGCAAGAAACTTTGGTCCCATACTCGCAAAACATAGAAATTCCATACTCGCAGAAAAATTACTCCCATACTCGCAACTAAAGAAAACCATACTCGCAAGACAGAAAAGTCTTACTCGCAAACATGTACCATACTCGCAAGAAAGAATTTCATACTCGCAAACATGTAACCTTACTCGCAATAAACATCATACTCGCAAACTTGTTCAAATCCATACTCGCAATAAACATCATCATACTCGCAAAAATCTAGGTCATACTCGCAAAACCCTAAAGTTTAAAGACCATACTCGCAAAAATGAAAAGTAAACGTGCTAGAACTTTTATAAACGTAAAACCAATGATTAAATCTAAGAAAACCAATAAGAACGAAGTAGAGAACTAATTTTAAACACTAAATAAGCTATAGATAAGCCAACGACACACAAATAAGCACTAAACCATTAATCTAAACCCACGAACTTGTTTACATGCAAAGGTGGTGTAAAAGTTTATAAAAGCTTTTAGTAGATTAAGAACATGAAAATAAGCTCAAAGATTAAAGGACTTGTAAAATAAAGCTTGTAAAGAACTCAAATAAGCTAGAAAATAAGACGTGTAATAAGCTTGTATTAAAGAGATAAGACAAAATAAAACTAATCCTACTCCTACTCCTAAAACTAGCCTAAAGCTAACCAACCTTCACAATGAGGCTTAAGCTTCCATTTATAGGTCAAGAGCTTGCACATGTTTCGCGATGTTGCACGTTTAGCCCTTGAACCTTTACAATTCATGATATTGCACTAAAACTATGTTACAAACTACTAAACGTTCTTAAACATTAAACGTAACACTCGGTAACTTGAAGACTTGAGTTGACTTGTATTTCAAAGGTCTTCAAAGATGTAAATACGATCACTTGCTCGAATTTGGGAAGCTTTTCCTTATGAATCTCTTTCATCTTCGATTAAGTGTTTCTAACATCTTCTAGAGCTTTTAAGAAATAACTTTGTCGTCTTGGGCTTTTCTTAAGTAGATATCATCGTTGACTCGACTTTTTAACACCTTTCCACATCTCGTGCTCGTTTTAGGCTTTTTGGTTGATTTTCATGCCATTTATGCAATATCCTTTCCTGCACGATCACGAACACAAAAACACGATATCTTTGGCGTTTAACGTTAGTTTTTGGTCTTTATAACACTTAAACTAAGGTCAAAAGTATGTGTAAAATAGCACATATCAGAGTTCTTCGTCTTGATCGAGTCCACGAAGCAGTCTATGCGTCTCTTCTTTAGCTTTCCTCTTAATTTCCTCATCTTTCTGAACTTTAGCAATGAATTCAGGTGTGATGTACTATGTCTGCTCTTGCTCTTCCTCTGTAGCTTCTTCCATGATGATGTTCCCTTCAGTGTCACGTTGTTCAGTTTCGGTCTGAGGAACTACAGTGCTACTTAAGCCAGCCTCATGTCCTTGAAGATTCGTCGGTGTTTGATGAGGTTGTGGATGTTGGAGATTGAGTAGTACAGCTGCCCTGAAGTCTTTCTCTTCCTGCTTCTTTTTAGCCCTGGTGTCGACAATGATACTCTTCAGTTTACGTTTGTCAACCAGTGGCTCTGCAGTTGGTTCATCTTCTGCTTCTTCATCACGAGTATCATCACTCGTTTCATTGATGGTAATACCCGTGCCTCTTATTTGTTCTTGCTCGGCAGTTTCCTAGCTTAATTGTTTAGTCAGTTCAAGCCCTGGAAACTCTTCTTCTTCATCAAGTTGTACTTCTTGGTCATCTGAAGCCTTTGACCTTCTTTCATAGTGTGCTTCGTCATCAGATTCAGAGCCGAACTCAGAGTCGGTTTCCGTTTCAGATGATGAAGCTGACGGTTCATCCTGAGGAATCTACTTAGGTGCAGCTTTCCTTCTTGGTCTGGTGGGTGGCTTTTGGGCAGGCTTTGGTTTTTGTGAGGTTGTAGTACTGCTCGCGCTATCGGACTTGCCACCCCTCCTGCTTCAGGTTCGAACAATAGTTAATGGTTCATCTTCTTTCTCATTGAAGCCAACTCTCCCAGCCTTGAATGCTTTATCATAGATTTTGAAGTTCTGAGTCTTTCTGATTTCGTCATCCAAGAAATGATCTGGGATTCTCATGCCTTTGGTTCTTGGAATGAACCTGATGGACTTGACAAAGTAAATCTTTGGGTCTTCATTGAATATATCTTTCGGTTCTGTCCTGTCGTGCATCCTCTTGATGAAGTCTAGGGTTTTCTCACAGAAGTATGCTATGAGTAGTTTGGTGAACCTAATGAACGGAATCACGGCCCTGTCACGATCAGTATGAATGTGATGGAGCATGTCGCTCATTATTGGTGCAGCAAAGTTAATCGGTGTCATTGTCATCATTCCCCAGAATACTTGCATGTGTTCTACCCTTGGATGCTCATGACCACTCTTTCTTCCTGAGATGGATCTGACAATCAGCATGTAGAAAGTTCTCCATGGTTGCGGCAGATATTTGACATTAAATTTTGAAGAAGTGTGAGTGATTCATTATCAGGAATATCGTATCCAAGATTAATGAAGTAGTCAAGGATTTCCAGTTCAGTCAGCATCGGATGATATTCTTTGTAAGTTGGTAACATGAGAGCTTCACGAAGAGTATCATGATCAACGGTGTATTGTTGACGATCCAGCATGACGGTAAAGGATTTGTCGTCCAAATTGGCCTTAGCAGTGTGCCAGAACTGATGGATGTAAAAGATTGGTACTGATGTGGATTTGGTGAGCAATGGCTTGCATGGATGAGCCAGAAGTATGTTCTTGACAATCTTGCATGTGTCCTTGAATGAAACCTGTGTATTGAGTGATAAACATCAGTTAGAATCACAATGAGGCACATTCCTAAAGATCTCGAAAGTTTAACGAGCACAAAATTATCTAGAACAATTATAACGAGAACACATGTTGTAAAACCAATGAAATACATCAATTAACACTTATAAGAACACGTATAAGCAGTTTAATTAGACTCAAGAACACACATTTGAAAAGCCCTAAATCGAACATGAACCCTAAATATCTAGAACATGTAATATGATGAATTGGAACAATTATTTAGCACAAACATGATACTATCAGTTAAACAAACTTATCCTACCACTAATATATACAAAATCATCACTCAATCACAAAGCCCTAATCCTAACGCAACACCTAATTTTCGAAATCTATTCAGACATGAAATCTGTTATGATTAGGTTATAGGGATATGATTAGACATCATTTAAGACAAAAAGCCCTATGTTTTCATAATCACTAACACATTATCCACGTAAACATTATGATTTCGAAAACCCTAGTAATCCTTTAGCTACCAAACATGATTGTTACGAATAACATTGCCTTCTGCGTCCAACTTGTTTTTCCAAATCCATTTTAGCCCAATGACATAAAATCCATCCGGTCGTTCAACTAATTCCCAAACTTCAAGACGTTTGAATTGGTTGAATTCCTCTTGCATTGATTCAATCCAGTTGTCGTAAGTGAGAGCTTCTTTAATATTTTTCGGTTCTTCATGACTAACTGTTAGAGCATAAATGCAATGTTCGGCATCGGAGTGAAGTTTTTGTTTAGTCATAACTGGAGCTGTTGGATGACCAATAATGTTGACAATTGGATGGTCACGAGTCTAATGATGTGTTGAAGGGTGAGGGTTATGAAACTGCTGCATATTAGTTGGTTCCATGTTGCGTGTTGACGACTCAGCAATATCTGAAAGGTTCGGAGTCGGAGCAAACGGATTAAAGAACGCATTCGGATCATAATTTGCAGGTTTGGGTACTTGTTGTTGGTTCAGATCTTCAGTTGGGTTGTCGGTGTTGGAAGCGGTTTGTTCTTCTATTGTTGGTGATTCAGTCGGGGGTGCATCGTGTGTTACTATTGTGGTTGTAGTAACCGTTGTATCAATTCTTGAATATTATCAGGTTGAGCAGCGGAACTAGTGGATACATCTGGTGCACGTGTCTCAAATGAATCATCGAACAAAGGAGAAAACAATGTTTCCAATTCTCGACGAGTTAGTGACAATGGTTCAGCTGAAGAATCTAGAATGTTTAGACGGTTGGTTGCGGGTCCTAAGCTGTATTACTCAGAAGCCATCTCTGTGAGCTCATCGAAATTAGCATGGATAGTCTCCTGAATTTCTCGAGTACGACGGTTGTAGATTCTAAAACCTTTGGAGTTTTTACAATATCCAATGAAGATACCGACGTCAGCCTTTGCCTTAAACTTTCCAAGATCATCACGATCATTATTCGGATAACAAAGAGATCCAAATACATGAAAGTGTTGTATGTTAGCCTTTCGTTTGTGAACAATTTCATACGGTGTGACTTTGTGATGTTTATTGATCATACAACGATTTTGGGTGTAACATGCGGTAGAGACGGCTTCTGCCCAAAGATAATCTGGTAATTGAGCATTAATGAGCATCGTTCGTGCGGCTTCCACTAACGTCCTGTTGCGTCTTTTGACCACTATCCCTAGACTACAAACTAAACCATATAACATGTCCTAATGCATATATTTAACGGTTAATGGTAACGACAGTTAATGGTAAGGACATATAAGGCAAACAAAGAAGTAAAAGGAAAAAGAAATGATACGAGATAACCTTTGACGTTCCATCATTTGCAATAAAACATCATAACTACTAGAAATATGCAATTACACATGTTTGCACAAGATTTTGAAATTTTGAAGAACATTTTCTCCCCCTCAACACTTGGTGTGAAAATTTTGAAGTTTTTGATAAACCAAAGTGTTGACGAAGATTGTGTACATGCATATGAAAAACATAGAAATTGTAAAATCTTTTTGGATTTTTTTGAATATTTTTTGATTTTGTATTTTGTTTTGGATAAATATTTACAGAGATAGTTTTGGTATTTGACTCGGTTAATTATTTTCAAGAAAAGATTTGAGATTATCCGGAGTCAAACACCGCATACCAATCCGGTGAACTAGTTCAGTAAAACTTCTCGGGGGTAGTGGTTTTGTGAACAAGTCTGCCAGTTGGTATTCTGTACCCACAAAATATAACTCAATTGTACCCTTTTCAACATGCTCCTTGATGAAGTGATAACGGAGATCAATGTGCTTAGACTTTGAATGCATAACCGTGTTGCACGAAATCGCTATCGCACTTTTCGAGTCACAGTACATCGGAATCTTGTTGAATAAGTAATCGTAGTCCATTAGTTGTGTACGCATCCAAATGACTTGTGCACAACAGGCAGACATGGCAACGTATTCAGCTTCTGTAGATGAAAGTGAGGTGCAATCCTGCTTCTTTGACTGCCAAGACACGATTTTATCTTCTAGAAACTGCAAACCACCAGAAGTACTTTTGCGTGTATCCATACACCCTGCATGATCAGAGTCTGAAAAAGCTATTAGTTCAAAACCGGGATCCTTCGGATACCAGATCCCCAAATTAATGGTTCCCTTTACGTATCGAAGGATTCTCTTAGCCTCATTGAGGTGACGTTCAGTAGGACTAGACTGATAGCGAGAGCACATAAATACAGCAAATACAATATCCGGTCTACTAGCGGTGAGATACATTAGTGACCCAATAATACTTCGATACTTTGTGGGGTCAACTGGTTTCCCATTTGGATCCGCATCTAACTTAGTTGTGTTAGCCATAGGAGTATTGTAAGTATCACAACTGGTCATTGCATGTTTCTTAATTATCTCAAAAGCGTATTTGGATTGATTTATGAAAATTCCACGGGGAGACTGATGAACTTGTAGTCCTAAAAAGAACGTGAGTTCACCCATCATTGACATTTCAAAATTTTGTTTCATTAATCTGGCAAAAGCGTTTGAGTACTTTTTGTTTGTTGAACCAAAAATAATGTCATCGACATATATTTGCACAACTAAAACATCTTCCCCGTGTTTTTGAATAAACAAAGTTGGATCTAGTAAACCTTTAGTAAAAGAATTAGCAAGCAAGAAAGCAGTAAGTTTATCATACCATGCCTTGGGGGCTTGTTTGAGTCCATAGAGAGCCTTCTTAAGTCGGTAGACATGATTTGGGTGCTCTGGGTCGACAAATCCCTCTGGCTGACTAACGTATACCTCCTCACATAGTTGATCGTTCAGAAATGCAGTTTTCACATCCATTTGATAAACGACCATGATTTTGTGAGCAGCGTATGCTAAAAATATTCGAACAGCTTCGAGTCTAGCCACTGGTGCAAAAGATTCCTCAAAGTCAATTCCTTCCTCTTGAGTATATCCTTTAGCTACCAAACGTGATTTGTTACGAATAACATTGCCTTCTGCGTCCAACTTGTTTTTCCAAATCCATTTTAGCCCAATGACATAAAATCCATCCGGTCGTTCAACTAATTCCCAAACTTCAAGACGTTTGAATTGGTTGAATTCCTCTTGCATTGATTCAATCCAGTTGTCGTAAGTGAGAGCTTCTTTAATATTTTTCGGTTCTTCATGACTAACTGTTAGAGCATAAATGCAATGTTCGGCATCGGAGTGAAGTTTTTGTCTAGTCATAACTGGAGCTGTTGGATGACCAATAATGTTGACAATTGGATGGTCACGAGTCCAATGATGTGTTGAAGGGTGAGGGTTATGAAACTGCTGCATATTAGTTGGTTCCAAGTTGCGTGTTGACGACTCAGCAATATCAGAAAGGTTCGGAGTCGGAGCAAACGGATTGAAGAACGCATTTGGATCATAATTTGCAGGTTCGGGTACTTGTTGTTGGTTCAGATCTTCAGTTGGGTTGTCGGTGTTGGAAGCGGTTTGTTCTTCTATTGTTGGTGATTCAGTCGGGGGTGCATCGGGTGTTACTATTGTAGTTGTAGTAACCGTTGTATCAGGTACTTGAATATTATCAGGTTGAGCAGCGGAACTAGTGGATACATCGGGTGCACGTGTCTCAAATGAATCATCGAACAAAGGAGAAAACAATGTTTCCAATTCTCGACGAGTTAGTGACAACGGTTCAGCTGAAGAATCTGGAAAGTTTAGACGGTTGGTTGCGGGTCCTAAGCTGTTTTGCTCAGAAGCCATTTCTGTGAGCTCATCGAAATTAGCATGGATAGTCTCCTGAATCTCTCTAGTACGACGGTTGTAGATTCTAAAACCTTTGGAGTTTTCACAATATCCAATGAAGATACCGACGTCAGCCTTTGCCTTAAGCTTTCCAAGATCATCACGATCATTATTCGGATAACAAAGAGATCCAAATACATGAAAGTGTTGTATGTTGGGCTTTCGTTTGTGAACAATTTCATACGGTGTGACTTTGTGACGTTTATTGATCATACAACGATTTTGGGTGTAACATGCGGTAGAGACGGCTTCTGCCCAAAGATAATCTGGTAATTGAGCATTAATGAGCATCGTTCGTGCGGCTTCCACTAACGTCCTGTTGCGTCTTTCGACCACTCCATTTTGTTCGGGAGTCCGTGCAATTGATGTTTGATGTTCAATTCCAACTTTCTCAAAGTATGCACGAAGAGTTTGATTCTTGAATTCAGTTCCATTATCTGTTCTTACAATTCTTACTGTGTTGCGAAGTTGAACCTGAATTTTCGTGAGAAAGGTGATTATCATTGATGGAGCTTGATCTTTGCTTCGAAGAAAGTAGACCCAAGTCCATTTGGAGAAGTCATCGACTATCACAAGTATGTATCGTTTCCCATTAATCGTTTGTACTCGCATTGGTCCACATAAATCCATATGAAGAAGTTGAAGAACATGATCAGTGCTCGGTTCTGGTTTGGTGGTGAGGTGTGCACGTTTGCTCTTTCCTTGTTCACAAGCGGGACATAGGTGATCTTTTGCATATCGGAACCTTGGAAGACCGTCAACTAGTTTATGGCGAGCAAGATCAGTCATAGTTCGGAAGTTGAGATGTGACATGCGTTGGTGCCATAACCAGGATTTTGTCGATTCAGCCTTTGAAAGTAGACAAATGGGAGAGGAAGCGGTCATGTCGGACATTGAAATTGTATAAAGACTGTTTCCACGTGTGCCGGACATGAGATCATTTCCTTGTAGATCACGAACAAAGCATGTTTTCTCCCTGAATGCAACTTCCAGATCACCATCACAAAATTGACCAACTGAAAATAGATTGTGACCAAGGCCTTCAACATAATAAACACGACTAATTTCGATATTCCCACTGACATAGTCCCCATAGCCCATAATTGCAGCGAAATGATCATTCCCGAATCTGACAGTACCAATGAACTTTGAGACAAAGTTTTTTAACAGTTTGAGATTGCCTGTCATGTGTCGGGAGCATCCGCTATCAACAATCCAGAGAACAATTTGCACCACCTGCATCACATGAAAGAGACGACGATGGTACAATGGTAAGGGTGGAACCCGAAGAAGTTGTGGGTTCCGTTGGGTTAGAAGCACACATGTTAACAATTTTAGGAATCCATTTAAAGTTATGTGTCCTTTGTAACCAACGTTGCCAATTCCAACTAGATTTAGCCTTCTTTATATCAAATTTAGTAACAGTTGGCATGATCCTAGAGGTATTTTTCGCAACTACTGGGTTGACTATATCATTCGTAGAAACTATACAAGGCATAAGTCCTAGCACAGATTTAGAAGCATTAGAGGGCCTAGATTTTCTGCCTAATGTACGTTTCTTAAGACGAGATAAAAGAGAATGTGCAACACATTTAGAATGATCACCAGATAACATACTCTTACGACAAAACACACATGAAGCATCAACTTTTAAAACATTCAAATGTTCATTGATTGGCCCTAAACGGTCAACTAAAGTCAACCACGGATGTGGTCAATATAGTCAAACAGCCTAGGCCAATGCTCCGGTGAGTATAAGGTTCCCCCCGGGTCGTTATGTCCAAGCGAGGTGTGAATGGTATTTAAACGAGTTTGTGATCGGGTGATTATGAAAAGGATTGACGGAATAGTGAATTGGATGATTATACTAAGAGAATATGAATGAAAATAACTTAAATTAGCTATATCAACAATAACGCAAAACCAAATTATCCTAGAACGTAATTAAAATTAAAAACGTACGTTTAAATTAAAAAAATAACGTAAACGTACAAAATAAAAAATGAAAAGAGAACAATATAAATCCTACGGGTATAAAAATTACTTTTCTATAAACCTGATGATAAAAGAAAATTTTAGAAAAAAGAAAACATTTTTTAGACTTTTTAATTATTTATTATTAATTAAAAACTAAATATTAACTAATTAAACTAATTTAAATTATTAAAAATACTAAACTATGAAAATTACAAAATTTTTTCTAAAAATACTTAATGATAACAGGAATGTAAGAAAAATATAAAAAGTTCCAAAAGCTTATTAATAAGCAGTGGAATAAGCAAATAAGAGAAAATAAGCTAAAACTGCAAATCTATGTTAAATATAAAATAGTACAATGTTTAAATGAAAAAGACCCTAGGGCAGATGGTGTATGTGAGGTTGTGACTGTGTGTTGTGAGCCAAGAGGTCACAGGTTCGAATACTGTGACACTCTTTTTGAAAACTTTTTTTTTTATTTTTCTTTTTGCAAAATATTTTAACAACTTAACTAACCAACTTTTGTGAAGAAAAGTTTTTGATGACAAGCTTTAACAAGCTTGTGCAAGCTGAAAAAGCAACAGATTAAAGTTTCTTTATTTCTTTTTAAGTGAGATTAGTAGAAATGAACCTAGTAACCAAATAAGCCTATAAAGCTTGAACTAAAAATAGCACCAACAAACACCATCACAGCGAGCTCAAACAAACTAATAACACTAATCAACAAGTCATGCAAAGATCAAACAAAACAAAAATCAAACACGCTCAGTACATAACTGATGCATGACAGCAGATACTTATCAAGAAGCAGTCCTAACGGAGTAACTTATGGGTTAAATAAGCACAACAAAGGAGCATGTACATACAAACGAGCGAAAGGTCTAACAAGCTAGTAATGGTGGCTACTCAACACAACAAATATCACGCCAAATGGTCAAGAAAATAGTGAAATATAGGCCAAAGAAAAACGTGATTTGTTGTCTTTTCTGTAAAAAAACAGTTTTGCAGCCCGAAAACGTGGGCTAAGCCCTGAAAGAAAATTTCTAAAAATTAAGGTAAAAATAGTAATAAGTAGATAACTTATAAGAGTACATTTTCCCAAAATTCTATCAGATTTGGTGGAGATATGAGAAAATGAAAAATCAAAAACTAACCAGCTGTTGGGTGACTTTTTTTTACAGCAATATTGGGTAAAAATGGGTGACCTAATGGGTCAAAAATGGGGTTTTTGACTTGGAAAGTCAAAGACCAGGTTGTGTATGATGTAGCAACCTATTTGTAGCTAATATGGACCAATAACAACAACATGAGGTACCAAGATCATAATCTATGCTAACTTCCATTATAAATGAGTTATAGAAACCAATTTTAAGAAAATTCACTTGACTACTTCCAAACTAATGAAAACTGTGAAATCTTGTTTTAAAACAACTAAATACAATAGATTAAAGCTATTAGAAAAAAAAATAAAGTGTCAAACCAGTTTTGGGTCACAAAACGAGGTTAACCCAAACACTCCTTAAACATGAACGATGTGAGATTTTTCACAGCAAGTAAGTGATTTTTGCTTCCAAACTGAAAAACAAGCACTCACTAAACTCTAATATGACAAATTAAGCATAAAGAACTCAATGATAAGCAGTTACAATAAGCAAACTACAAAAAGCAACACTAAGCTATTTTAACAGTTAACAAACAAATTGCAAGAAACACTTTCAAATCTATAACTACTGAACTAAGGTAAGTCTAATGAGCTATAAAGATCATAAATAAGCAAAGATAAGCAGAAAATAAGATACAATACGCAATGCTACAGTAAAATGCAAAAATTGAAAAACAAGCTCACAACTGATCCAGTGCACAGGACAAAGAACTAATGATCAAAACACCACCTAATGCCTCCCCTAAGGCTCTAATACCCTGGAAATCCAGTATGAACCTTGCTCCATGATCCAATCTTCTTCTTTGATGATTTTTTTTTATTTTTGAGATACTTTTATGTGATTTTTTTTTTTATTTTTGAGTTTTTTATCCTAACTGATTTCTTTTACTTTATAAACTTAAGAAAGCTTATAATTGAGCCTAGACAAGCTTAAAACATCACTGAACAACAACTTTCCTCAACATTGAGCTAATCATGAGATTTCAAATAAAATTGCATAAACTGAATTTTTAACAAGGAGACTGAAATTGATGCTTGAAATAGATTTTGATTATACTAAAAACATTAACATTACAATTTAAAAGTTAAAAGGTACACTGGAAATTAAACTAGTCGACATCAAATTTAACTAAGTAAACTACATACTCTTCTCTCTGCCATCTCTTTCTTTATATAAGGAACCTTTAGGGTTTATGGACCCTTCTGAATAAATCCCACTTAAATTATGAGCCGTTGGATGAGTTAAACTCCATCTTGACCTTTAAAAGGTTTTTGGCGCCAAAAAATGAGGTGAGAAGCTGAGACAGTTACAAGTGGGAGTTGGTGGAGCAATAAATGCTGGGGAAGGTAAGGGAGACAGGAAAGTTGTACTGGAGGTGATAGGGGGCTATGGAGGGATGGTGTTTGCAGGCACGTGGGAGAGGGAAGGAGAAGGTCAAAAAGGGGGTTTGACTAGGGAGGGAATAAATATACGGGGTGTATATTTATTTTGTTTTGGGCCTGAGATGGTGTTGGGCTAGGGAGTTATAAGGGTGGTGGGTTTAGTAAACAAAGGGGGTGTTTTGTTGTTGGGATATATATAAAACAAGGCCCGTTTGGTTTGTAAGTTATATCATAAGGACCATTTGTGTAAAATTCCAAAAGTGAAGGACTGAAGTTGTAATTCCTCCGAAGTTATCACAAGGACCAATGATGCTAAACTTAATAAACCCAAGGACCATTTATGAATTTTTCCATTTTAAAACACCCAAGGACCATATTTTTCAATTTCAAAAGTTGAGGGACCTTTTCTGCCATTTGCCCAAAAATTCAATCTAGGACCAATTTTGACAACTTAGAATATTTCAGGGACCTTGAATGATGAAACTTTACATTTTTGAATTCCAGGGACTAGTTTTGCCAATCTTTGAAAGTTGAGGGACTGAAACTGCCAATTATGCAAACTTTGTTCATTTTTCATCTGTTTTTAAACATTTTGCATTTGAGACATATAAAACACGATCCTGGGATATTTTCTGCATTTTGATGCGTTTTTTAGTGTTTTTAAATGTTTTTGCAGTTCAGATTGACAAAAAATGATGAGTGTTTGAGCACTCATCAATCCCCCACACTAAACTATTGCTAGTCCCTAGCATTCTTTTATGAAAATTTAATGGATTTAAAGTCTCTTTACCAAAAGCCATTACTTCTGGAGTAGCCAAATGTTTCAGTATGTGATACCTTGGTACATCGATAACCAAATGATTTTGAGCAAATCACCAGCTTCCAACGGATTTGATTTGTCTTTACTAAAAGCCGTTTGCTTCTGGACTAGCCAACTCTTAGATAAAATAAACTTATTATCTTTGGTGAGCTGATTACCAATTATGGTTTTCCAACTGCCTTTACCACAAGCCATAATCTTGCGGGCTAGCCAACTCTTCATTGATTAAAGATATGGTGAGTCGATTACCATACAATTTTTGGCAAATTGCAAGCCGTAAACGGATTTGAGATATCTTTACCAAGAGCCGTTTGCTCCTGGATTAGCCAATCCTTTTGTCAGTTAGACATGGCAGACTGATAACCACAAAAAATTTTGAAATAAAGTGAATTTTTTTTTAAAATTTTAGCCAAAAACGGGGGTACTAGATGGTATAAATGATGAAATTCGCTAGAATTCCCCCCCCCCCCCACACTTAAAATTGAATATTGCCCTCAATATTCATAGTACCGGCTGTTATGCCGACACTTAGAACGTAAAAAGGTAATACTAATAGCCGTTTTTTTTTCTTTTTTTTTTAATATATATATCAACAACAGTAGGGGTAACTCCCCCACACTTAGGTGGTAGAATAGAGAAAGAAGTCAGAAATATGGGTGAAACCCATATTGTGTACTACTGTTTTTGTTAACCGAGTCGCTAGCTTGACTCGATCCCCGAATTCAATTGTCCTTGCGGAAAGTTTGGAGATCCGGGACAACCATGGATGGTATGTCCTCTCCAAAGTAATGCTTCAAACGATGCCCATTCACTTTGAAATTTGGTCCATCATTTTGAGATAATTCGACGGTGCCATAAGGATAAACCTTTGCAATAGTGAATGGGCCAATCCAACGGGTCTTCAATTTACCCGAAAAGATCTTTAATCTTGAGTTAAAAAGAAGGACTCGATCACCAACGTTGAAAACGCGGTTTTTGATCTTTGAGTCATGGAGCTTCCTTGTTTTTTCCTTGTAGATCAAAGAGTTTTCATAGGCCTGATCACGAAGTTCATTCAATTCATTCATTTGAACTTTTCGATGATCGCCCGCAGTTTGGAGGTCGAAATTGGCATGCTTGAGGGCCCAATAGGCTTTGTGCTCAAGCTCGATCGGAAGATGGCATGCTTTCCCGTACGCAAGCTTGTAAGGCGTACACCCGATGGGTGTTTTGTAAGCTGTGCGGAAAGCCCAGAGTGCATCATCTAATTTTTCCGACCACGATGCACGATTTTCGCCAACCGTTCTTTCCAAAATTCTTTTAATGCCTCGATTGGAAACTTCAACTTGTCCACTTGTCTGAGGGTGGTACGCAGTCGAAAGACGGTGAGTTACACCATACTTTTGCATGACTTTATCAAATTTGTCATTGCAAAAATGCGTACCACGATCGCTTATTATAGCACGTGGAGTTCCAAATCGAGCAAAAAGAGCTTTTAAAAATTTCACAACAACTCGGGCATCATTTGTGGGCAAGGCTTTCGCTTCAACCCATTTTGACAAATAGTCAACAGCCACGAGTATATACTTGTTTCCATGAGATGACGGAAATGGCCCCATAAAATCGATGGCCCACACGTCAAAGATTTCACAAACTTGAATTGCATTTTGTGGCATTTCATTCTTTTAAGAAATATTCCCGTGACGTTGACAAGCGTCACAGGATCTGACTAATTCCTGGGCATCCTTATAAATCGTGGGCCAGTAGAAACCGGAATCAAACACCTTTTTGGCGGTGTAGTTAGGATTATGGTGGCCCCCCATGGGACCGGCATGGCAAGCCTTGAGAATTTCAGTGGCTTCCTGACCATAAACACACCGCCGGATGACTTGATCGGCATAGATTTTGAATAAGCAGGGGTCGTCCCAGAAATGATGTTTAACATCCTTGAAGAACTTATTCTTCTGTTGGGATGACATCCCTTTCACCACAAAGTTACCCGCATGGTAATTTGCAAAATCGGCAAACCATGGGGTAGAAGAATCTCCACGAAAAGCAACCGCATTTAGTGTCTCGAGAGGAAATGTTTCATTTATTTCCTTTTTCTTGAAAACATCTTGGTGTGGGTTCTCTAATCGGGACAAATGATCAGCAGCTAGGTTCTCAGCTCCTTTTTTTATCACGTATAATGATATCAAATTCTTGTAGGAGGAGAACCCAATTAAGCAATCTCGGCTTTGCATCTTGTTTTGCGAAGAGGTATTTTAGAGCCGAGTGGTCCGTATACACTACGCATTTGGTCAAGATCAAATACAGCCGAAACTTTTCAAATGCATACACCAC
>LBNU01031087.1:2742-15852 GCA_014162995.1 Artemisia annua | reverse complement strand
GTCACGTAACGAGGCAAGACCTCGAGTCTAGCTACAAGACTCATTAATAAAGAAAAGCGCTTCTTGGGAGGCAACCCATGTTTTGTGTGTCTTTGTGTTTATTTGTTTCCGTATGTAAATTATATTTCTTGTTATTGATTCATGCTTCAAACTAAATTGTGAAAATGCTTTATTTTGTTTTTAACTTCGTCTTAATCACATATAAAGGTAATTCGCAAAAGCTAAGTGTAAGAGACATCCAAATCGGTTAATATAGAACGAATGAACATGAATCATAACAACGAAAATAGTTTACATATTCGTAATTGTTAGAGTCAAATGCTTGTATCGAGTCATAATGATTTTTTCTGCAGAATTCCCAGGAATGGAGACAAAGGTTTTCCAAGAAATTTTCCGGAAACTCAACTTAAACTTTCTGTCAGAACACTCTGACGGCGTCAGGGGTTAATACCTGACGACGTTAGGTGCAAAAATCTGGAATTTATTTGTTGATTAAAGTTTACTAACGGAACTTGTATGTTTGTTAAAATCTCTCTTATGAATTCCAGGAAATCTGTAGAAAAATCATTCCACAAGCATTATATCTTACTTGCTTTCTAGGTATACGTCTATATATATATGAATAATGCCGCCGATTTTACGCAAGGTTTCTTGTAGTGTTTCCATGCTAACAGGTTATTTAGGACAAGAAGATGATGCATATACTGGAAGGGAAGCTTTGATAGTTCGTCTTCTTGGAGGAGGATCTAACCGTGTTACTTCACTTGCATAAAGAACGAATCAGGGGAGTATCCGATTTCATTCTTTTAACCTTTTATCTTTTCCATTCCTTATTTTCGAACATTGGGGACAATGTTCAACTTAAGTGTAAGGGGGGTAAATAAGGGTAGATTAATGAAACCTCATCAATATTGCTTGATTTTTGCTTGTTTAAGAGTAGTGTGTAATAAAACCAAAAGAAACACTTGTTAGAGTAATTTTAGAGCAAATTTAAAATTTTTTACATTAATTAGGAGGGAAACTTTAGTCCTAATAAGCGTCTCATGGATAGGAGAATTTATGACTAGCACAAAAAACCGTACCACCAAAAATTTTCCACCCAAATATGTGAGGTTCACCCCTAGAATTGGTAGGAAGAGAAGCACTCAACTTTAGTGCCCATGTGTGTACCGGTAATACTTAGATTCTAGAACTTGCGTTAGTGACCATTCCGAGTCCACAAGTGAGACTACATTCGTGTAGATTAGGATTAACTACATGATAAGAGGCATTAGGATAACCCTTGTTTTAAACCTGTATTATAATTACATTGGCTACATTGGTCAAGTAATTCTCCCACACCTTTGCGATGTACCCATCTTTGGTACACGATACCCCTAGTACACCCCTCAGAGCCTATCCCTTTCGTTTCTAACTTTAAGCATCATACTTAAAGGAAGAATTTGTTTACAATCCACCCCAAATGTGCAACCAAATCGCCTTAGCCTACCTTGTATGCACTCACCTTTAGTGCATTATTGTTATTTGTTAAACCCTTGTCAATTATCTAATTAGTTACGTTGTTGCTAAGTCGAGTCATATCTTGTACATATTGTTTTGGGATGATTGGGACTCATGGGTAAAGTACTAGTGTTATGGAGTAATGGGGAAGAACATCATTTATTACCCCCATATGTGCTAAACGTTTTCAAAAGTACTCCAAGTGTTTTAATTATTTCAATTCGAGTCGTAGAATAGTAAATGTAAAGTATGTAAAAGTTCAAGTGTAAGGGGAAAGCTTAATCCCCATTGATGTATTATTTTGGATGGTAGGGTAAAAAGGTATTTAAAAAAAAAAAAAAAAAAAACATACGGACTACCATCCACACCTATCTTTTATTTCTTAGTTTTGTTTTGTTTTGTTTTTGATAGTTTAAGATTGAGTCTAGTCTTGGCTTGGCAACGCCACTTGTATATGTAACTAAATAAGATGATTGACTAGCCACCAGTAAACTATCCCTTATCCAACCAAACCGTGTTTTTCCATATCCCTAAACCTCCCGTTATAACCCTTTTGTAAAGCCCTCTTTGATAGTTATCCTAGGTGCTTACGCCTTAGTGGAGAAGGTTTTGATCCTCTCTCAAGCCTATGGTAATCTATTTATTATGACAGGTAGTGAGTGATATTGTCCATTTCCTTTACATTATATCTACATATTATCAACCGAGAGATGTGAGTATCCAAACACTACATGAGAGGTGCTAGTATATTTTCTCCGTGCTTATTTTGAGTAAAGCGGAACGACTAAATCTTGTAATTACTTTTAAGTTCGCATTAAATGACCTCTAACTTGTTTTTCAATTGGGAATAAAAGCGCATTTGCTTGAGGACAAGCAAATCTCAAGTGTAAGGGTATTTGATGAGACGAAAAATGTTACGTTTTTAGGGGTCGGTTTGAGTCCTAATTCGTATGTTTTTGGTTTGGATTTCACCCAAAGTCGTTTCTTTTCTCATTTTAGGTACTTTTGAAGGGAAAATCACAAAAGAAGCATTTTCGGGCGTTTTCGGAGTGAAAAAGTGCGGAAAACAACAAAAACTCAAAAGACCTTGAAGATTACTGAAGGTGACGCCGTCACACTCTACTAAGTGACGCCGTCAGGAACAAGTGAAGTCCAGAAGTGGAAAAAAGACTCGTGACGATCCAGAGAGTTCGTAGTGTAAATTGTGACGCCGTCAACCAAGGCCGTCAGATCTGGAACCAGCAATTATGACCACGTCAATCAAGGCCGTCAGGAAACCCTAATCGCCGAGCTGACGACGTCACCTATTGGGCTGACGCCGTCAGCCCGCGTTTTCTATATATATAGAACGTTTTTTCTTATTTTGAGACGAATTTTAGAGGAATTTTGGAGTGGAGAACTTTAGGGTTAAACCCTAGTACGTGTATTACAGACCTTAGAGGGTATCCTAACCCCTCTAACTTGCATGTTTAATCCAAGATAAGTCTTTATTCATACAATATGTCTATGTGTTGTGTGATATATGCTTGTGCTTGTCTTTCTTTCAACATGCTAGGCTAATTTACTTTGTGTTTGCTTAGATCTAATGAAACCTAACTATTGATTATCATGTGATGTGTATGTTGTGATTGTATTTGGGTGAATGTTTCATCTACGTTAGACTAGAGAAAACTGGCTAATCTCCTATACGGTAACAAGCTTGAACGTCTTTAGAAACGTGAATCGTATGTGCGTTATCGATTTTAAGGTAGTATTTCATGCATAGGTTGCTATCGGTGAGCTCATGATAGGATGCTTGACGTATCGTCATAGAGTGAGGTAGGAACTTATAGAGTTAGGGAATTGAACGCACTCCCTACGACTTGTTAGGAATACACCCGTCATCCACGCAAACTCAACATACTAATTACATGGTAAAAGATAGTTAGGGAGTAATGAAATCTAAGTAAACACTATTCTCCCACCATTGTTTGTCCCAAAACCAAAAAAAATACAAAAATATAAGTAGCTTAGAAGTAGATAACTTGGGTTAGTTGACTAGCAACTAATTCCGCCCTATCCTCCAAAACCAGAGATTTTACTGCTTTCATAAAACATAAAAATACAAAAAGAATCTTCTTCCACCCTTAGACCTAGATTAGAGTAGCCTTTAGCCTAACGAACACTATTCCCTGCGAGAGAACGATCAATCCCCCGGTACTTGCCACGACACTATACTACATCGGTCAGGTACACTGCCTGGTGGGGATTGCAAGCTTCTCGAGATCCCTCGAGAGGTAAAACGTAGTGCGTGTTGCAATCCACGCGCATCATTGGCAAAATAACTTCTAGTCATGTCACTATAATAATCGTACTGAAGAGTAAGTTTAGAATCAAAGAACATTTGGAGTTGCTTGTTGAGTACACTAAGAGCTGCCAGGGATCCAGTTTTGGAAGGTATTCCTTGGTCAAGTTGTTGTTGCAACTGATCTAAGTTAAGAATCATTGCGTCCGTGAAGTTCTGAACATCTTGACCAAAGAGTGTTGCAAAAGCACATTTGTATCCCCTTACGAATTGAGTTCCCTTTAAAAGCACCGAGAGATGTGAGTGGAGTTGTAGAAAGCATTCTATGAAGCATTCCTTAGCATTGTTGTATGACACTGGTGGTTGACTGATCTTTGTCTCATGAGCGTTTGAGCTTGCTGGATCCTTGTCACATAGATCAGGATCATTTGTCATTTGTGATGTGTTAGGTTTCTAGTGTTCATTGACCATATCATACAGTTTTAGGATCTCAGGAATAGCATTCTCTGACGAGTTTGTCATATTTAGATTACTCATTGATATAGTAACCAGTAGTGACCAAGATAACCTCTAATACTTAACCCCTAACACTTAACCGCTACAATGGTTAACCGCTGAGACTTAACCGCCGATACTTAACCGCTGTTGAAAGTAACCTCGAACAAAGTAACCGCTGATACAGTAACCGCTGAAACTTAACCGCTGATACTTACACCGCTGACCGATAGTAACCGTTGGACAAAGAAACCGCTAATAACTTAACCGCTGAGAAGTAAACCGCTGAAATAGTACACAGTACAGCGTAATGTTCGCTCCACTACTTGTACTTAACCGCTACTACTAACCGCCGAATTCCCAAACTAACCGCTGTGAAGAATACTTTAACGTGGAGCTAACCGCTGGCAAGAAAAAGTTCCAAAACCCATTCGTACACCTCACAAACGTTAGATATAGCCCAACCAACAGATAAACTAGATGAATCTAACCTTTCTAATCCTAGAAGTACAAGAACGATCACAAGAAACACCACAAACGAGCACCAAAATGAGACAAAACCACCCTAAACTAGTATAAACCCAAAACAAACCATACACCACAAGTTCTATGATCCCTAGGATGTAACCATGGCTCTTGATACCAATTGTAGGTTACTAGTTAAGATCACAAACACAAATATACTTGTAGTTGGCTCGTTGAAGGTAAGAAAGAAAGAAAGAATTTCTAGAGAGAGAAAGTTAGAGAGAGAAAGAGATGAAGCCTTGAGAGAAAACCAAAAAAAAGTAAATAGAATTATGAGAGAAGGCTTACCCTCTCCAAGGATGGAGAGGGGTTTATATACATGGGTTTTGCCACTTGGGCGTGCCACTTGGGCTGCGGATCAGGTATACAGTGGGTAAAGCCCCGTCCTTCTTCCGCGAACTAATCTAATTCTAAACTACGTATTACTAACTAATGTAACTACTACGAGCTAAACAATGCTTGATCATATCTGGGGTGACCGAATCTTTCTTATACAAAAATCGTATTCCTAACACTTTGTCATTGATTTCTTTGGTTGAACAGCAGCTTCTTGTCTTTCTTTTTCATACTCAGCATCAAGTTCTGCTTGAAGCTTCTTAACAGCTGCTTCACTTTGAGCTTCTTGATAAGCCCTTATCTGCTCCATAGTGAATAATTTCTTTTTCTTTTTCTTCTCTGATTCCACCAGGATTCCTTTTCCTTTATCTTTAGGATCAATTGCTTGAGTAGGCTTAGGAGAAGGTTGCAGATCTTGAGGTTGTTCAACTCCAGGAATACTAATACCTCTAGGTCTTGACATATTGAGCATGATCTCAGCAATGGTTTCATCATCACTATTAGTAGGCTTAATCATCTCATCTTCTTCCTGAACTGGATTGGATGGACCCACATCTTCTTCAAAGTCCAAGGTCCTTGGTGTAATGTGAAACTGTCTCACAGTACCTTGAGCAGTATCTTCATTAACAATACCAACACCAGTACCTTCCAAGTCCAATTCTTCTGTATCACCACTTCTGACTTGAGTGTCAGCTTCTTGAAGATTTACTTGCTCAGTCTCATCACTTCTTCTTTCAACAATATCTTGATGAGAAGTTTGTTCTTCAAGTGGTGTCTGTGGAATATTTTGATCAGCAGTCTTTTCATCCACAGTCTTTTGATCATCAACAACATCTTCATTATCAGCATCTTCATTCAAATTCACATCTTCCTTATTCCTCCTGAATGTGAATGAAGATAGCTTTCTTAGCCTCCTCTTCTTTGACTTAAACTTCTGGAGACCTTCTGAAGAATGTTGAATGAGAGACTTAACCAATTTCTTCAAATTCTTGTACTTCTTTTGAAGATTTGTCAAAGCAGTAGCTTGATCATCATAAGCTCTTTTCAGTCTCTTCAATTCTCTTGTCAAAGCATAATTGTCCATAACATCATCTTCATCAGGTGTATCCTCATCAGCCATCACTCCCTCATCTCCTCCAGATGTCTGATTTCCATCTGTGGAAGTATAATCATTGGGGGTGGGTGGTTGACTAACACCATGAGCTGAGTCATCTAGAGCAGTACCTTGCAGAGAAATAGTCTTTTCTGCAGAAGCAGTCTTTTCATATGAGACAGTCTTTTTAGAGACTTCTTGAACTGGTGAAGAAGCAGTATGTTGTGAAACATCTTCTTCATTAGAAAGTGACTTCTCAGATTGTTGAGATGGAGTTGAAGCAGAATCTCCATGTTCAGAAGCATCCTATGAATCTTCTTGAACAACATCTCTAACAGCTTGTGCTACCTCCAACATATACGCAGTAAGAGGTGTATCTTGACCAGAAAAGAGAGGACTCTTTGTGGCCATGAAGGTAAACACCTTATCAAGAAGCACAACAACTGGTAAAAATTCTTGAGGCTTAGGAATACCTTCAAGCTGCTTATTCAAAAACACCTGTATGAACCTAGGATACATCAAGAATGGAGAATTCTTCTTTATGTGATTAATCATTCCATTTAAAATCATCCAAGAGAAGTTGAATGGCTGATTAGTTGCCAATCCTACTAAAGCAGATGCTATGGTTTTGGGAAATTCATTTCAAGCAGTACTCTTGTTGCTTAGACAATGAAGAAGTACATGGATCAAGTACTTCCAATGAGGACTGAATAAGGGTTTGTCAAAGGTGAGTTTTCGAAGTGACCCCTCATATCCAAGATCCCTAAGTGTATCCCAAACAACCTGTTTAGCAAAACAAGCAGTACCTTCTTCATCATTAAACTGAAGGTCTGCTCTAATTTGAGCCTCTGTTATGCGAATATTGCGCCCAGCTACCTTAGCAGTAATAAAACAAACATCTAATTCCTCCGATCCAGCAGTAGCAGTAGCCCAAAATTCTTGAATACAGGGTCCAATCACATCAAGATTAACCAAAATAGCATAATTGATTGGAGACCCAGCAAGGAAATCAATGATATCATGAAAAGCAACATTGAATTCAGTCTTATCTAAATTGGCTACCATATTGTGACGATTACATGTTGAACGAGCCATTTGTGTACGGTTTATGAAAGTAATTTGTGAAAAACGGCGAAGGTGAAGTGGAAGTTATAATGAAAGAGAAAAGAGTGGTAGGGTTAAGTAAATATGGGTAAGATTTATAAAATCAAATCCCAATAAATACTCAATATTGTTATTTTTATCCCGTATTTCTTTCCAATTTTTTAAATATCAGTTACCATAAATAATTGACCGTTGTATAGTAACAGTACCTCCACGTCAGCATAGCAGTACTTTCACATAGCCGTTGAGCAGTACTTTGATCATACAGAACTCAATTGCCTATAAAAACACTCTTCATCCATATGCATCTTCATCACAAAATCATCCCAAAAACTTCAATAAACTTCTTATCATCACATAACATCACCATGAGCAAATCACCATTTGTGTACACCTCATCAGATACTGAGATAAAGTATTACTCTGAACCTAGTTCTGATTCTTCAATAGGATGGAGTAGCTATTTTTCTCCTATTTCAACAGGTTCCTCCCAGAGAAACAACAAGAGAAAGGCACCAACTGCTGATCATCCTACACAACTAGCCAAAGAACTGCCAATTGCTTTGACTCATGCCTTGGAATCTGCAATGAAGAACATGAATTGGTATGCTCAAGAAGGCCCAAGTAAGAAGCCATCAAAGCCAGAACGTCCTCCAAAGCAAGTGCTGTTCCTTCCATGCCCAAAGATGCAAGCATCTTTTGAAGAGAAGAGAAAGAAATCTCAGAAGGCAAAGCACAACTACAAGGGAAAAGGGAAAAAGCCCGTGGAGTAGGTTTTCTAGGTTGTAGTAGGATTGGTGTAGGTTTGCTTTTATGTGTAACTCTGTTGGTGTAATGTCTTTGTCTTCAAGATGAATGTACTGTGACTTTTATGAATAAAAGTGCTTTTTCTTTGAATGAATGATGAATGTAGCCTCCCCTCAAATAAGAAACAACTGCTAATGCCTCCCCTCAAAATTAGGCCTAAAAATTAATCATACCAATACTTACCACCAAATGCTTAAATCTTGAAACATCAAAGCCTTTAGTAAGTAGGTGTGCTACATTATCATCTGTATGAATCTTGACCACATTAATCAACCTGTGCTCATAACAATCTCGAATGAAGTGATGTCTAATCTGAATGTGCTTGGTCTTTGAATGATACACTGGATTCTTCACAATACAGATAGTACTCTCATTATCAATGTTGATAGGAGTATTCTTGAAATTAAATCCATAGTCCAAAAGCTGATTTTGCATCCAAAGCACTTGTCTACAACAATTTGCAGCTGCAACATATTCTGCTTCAGTAGATGAGGTTGCTGCAATTGTTTGTTTCTTACATTGCCATGAAACTAATCTTCTTCCAAGATATTGGCATCCACCAGTGGTTGATCTTCTATCAAAGTTATCTCCAGCATAGTCACTATCTGAAAAGGCTTGCAAGTGAAAAGGTGACTCCCTAGGATACCACAATCCTAATTTAGGTTGATACTTGAGATAAGCAAAGATCCTTTGAACAGCATTCATGTGTGAAACCTTGGGTGAAACTTGATATCTTGCACATAAACAGACTGCAAACATAATATCAGGTCTTGAGGCAGTTAAGTACATAAGACACCCAACCATTGATCTGTAAAGCTTGACTTCCACTGGTTTTCCATCTTCATCCTTTCCAAGTGAGTTTGAGGATTTAATAGGTGTAGTGACTGGCTTGATAGTATTGAGATTAAACTTCTTAAGAATGTCAGTGACATACTTATCTTGGCTTATGAAAATACCAGTACTTGACTGTTTAACTTGAAGTCCCAAAAAGAAAGTCAACTCACCCATTGAACTCATCTGAAATTCTTTTTGCATAAGTTCTTCAAACTCTTTCACCATGGATTGTTTTGTAGCACCAAAAATAATATCATCCACATACACTTGAACTAGCATGATATCCTTTTTGTCTCTCTTAATGAACAAAGTCTTATCAATGGCTCCTCTCCTATAGCCATGTTGTAACAGAAAATTTGAAAGTCTTTCATACCAAGCTCTAGGGGCTTGATGAAGACCATACAGTGCTTTAACAACTTTGTAGACTTTGTTTGGATGTTCAGGATCTTCAAAACCAGGAGGTTGTTTGACATAAACCTCTTCTGTAATTTTGCCATAAAGAAAGGCACTCTTGACATCCATTTGATAAACTGGGAATCTCATATAAGAGGCAAAAGCAAGAAATAATCTTATAGCTTCAATTCTTGCTACAGGAGCAAAGACTTCATCATAATCAACTCCTTCTTCTTGTCTGTATCCTTGAGCAACCAGTCTTGCTTTGTTCTTGATCACATTACCTCTTTCATCTCTTTTAACTCTGAAAACCCATCTTGTACCAATGACCTTCATTCCATCAGGTAAATCACATAAAACCCAAACTTCTTGAAGTTTAAACTGTAGAAGTTCTTCTTGCATAGCTTCAACCCAGCTTTCTTTGGATAAAGCTTGCTTTATGTTCTTGGGTTCTTCTTGAGAGATGAAGCAAGCAAATAAACAAGTCTGTTGATCTTTATGATTCAACCTGTTCTGCTTATAGACAAAACTAAGTAAAGCATTTTGAGGCTTAGTCATGCTTTTAGCTTTTGATCTTGTAAGAACACCAGAAGTAGGAGAACCAATAATCTTGTTTGTAGGATGATTCTTATGTACTCTTGAAGTGTGAGTTGTTGGTACAGTAAGATCATCTTCCAAATTTGTTTGATCAGGACCTTGTTCACCAAAAATTCCTTCATCTTGCAACTCATCATCTGATTCTTCAAATGGAGGCATGGATGAACCAGGCCAATCTTCAGTATTTGTCCAAGTATTTGACTTGATTCCCCTAGAAGTACCTTCATCTTGAGTAGCAGTACTTTGATCCAAAGTACTGGGATCCAAAGTACTGTTCTTCAAAGTGCTGTCAGTTGAAGATTTAGAATTTTCTTTTGTCTGTTCTGCTTCATAAGCTCGTCTTAGATCATCTTCATAGGACTTTGCAAGTGTTTCTTGAAAAAGCATCCTATTTAATTCATCTTGTATAGCTTGATCTTCATCAGAGACTGTTGTGGTTGAGTTAACAGTATCTTGCTTATCATTAGCAGTACCTTGGTTTTTATTGACAGTACTTTGTTCTTTGTCAGCATCTGTAGGACTAGCATTGACACCATGAACTATGAACTGTGAATTGTCTTCTTCTGAATGGACAACTTGATTCTCCCCCCTAACAGGCACATAGTTCATAGAAGGAGTCAATATATCAAGATCAAACATCCAATCAGGACCTTTACCTTTCTGGTTTGGTAGATCTTCAAGGAATTCAACATGAAGACAGTCTTGAACCTTCTTTGTAACTTTGTTATACACCCGAAAACCTTTACTGTTTGTAGAATAACCCAAGAGATATCCTTCCTCAGACTTGCCATCAAATTTTCCCAAATTGTCAATGGTATTAAGAATAGTAAGAGGACATCCAAAAGGCTTCATAAAGCTGATACTAGGTTTTCTGTCCATCAATAATTCATAGGGTGTCTTCATTTGAGGTTTGGTGATAGAAACTCTATTCAAAATATAGCAAGCAGCACTTACTGCTTCAGCCCAAAACTGAATAGGTAAGAGTGAGTCTGCTAGCATAGTCCTTGCTGCTTCTATCAAAGTTCTGTTCTTTCTTTCTGCAACTCCATTCTGCTGAGGAGTTCTTGCAATACTGAATTCCCTCTTGATTCCCTTGTTAGCACAAAAGTCATCCATAAGTTTGTTCTTGAACTCAGTCCCATTGTCACATCTAATACCTCTAACCTTATGTCTTAACTGATTTTCTAGGGAGATGATTAAATCATGAATGGCATCAAATGTCTCATCTTTAAATCCCAAGAAAAAGACCCAACTAAAACGACTGCAATCATCTGTGACAACTAAGCAGTACTTATTCTTGTTGAGGCTTGAAACAGAAACAGGTCCAAAAAGATCCATATGCAACAGCTCCAAAGGTTTTCTTACAGTTCTTTCCTCAAGCTTCTTACAGGAGGCTTTATGTTGTTTACCCTTCTTGCAGGCCAAGCATGATTGATCAGTCTTGAAAGTTTTGGAAGGTAAACCTCGAACTAGATTGCCTCTGACTAACTTGTTGATGTTCTTGAAATTGACATGACCTAGTCTTCTGTGCCATAGATGTGCTTCTTCAGTTGATGCTTTAGCTACTAAACATGTAACTTTCTCAGTAGCTAAGATATTCTTCATATCAATGCTGTACACATTATTGGTCCTTGGTGCCCTTAAGACCACTAATTCTTCAGCTTCAAACTTGAATTTCCTGGAGGTTGTTTGACATAAACCTCTTCTGTAATTTTGCCATAAAGAAAGGCAATCTTGACATCCATTTGATAAACTGGGAATCTCATATAAGAGGCAAAAGCAAGAAATAATCTTATAGCTTCAATTCTTGCTACAGGAGCAAAGACTTCATCATAATCAACTCCTTCTTCTTGTCTGTATCCTTGAGAAACCAGTCTTGCTTTGTTCTTGATCACTTTACCTCTTTCATCTCTTTTAACTCTGAAAACCCATCTTGTAACAATGACCTTCATTCCATCAGGTAAATCACATAAAACCCAAACTTCTTGAAGTTTAAACTGTAGAAGTTCTTCTTCCATAGCTTCAAACCAGCTTTCTTTGGATAAAGCTTGCTTTATGTTCTTGGGTTCTTCTTGAGAGATGAAGCAAGCAAATAAACAAGTCTGTTGATCTTTATGATTCAACCTGTTCTGCTTATAGACAAAACTGAGTAAAGCATTTTGAGGCTTAGTCATGCTTTTAGCTTTTGATCTTGTAAGAACACCAGAAGTAGGAGAACCAATAATCTTGTTTGTAGGATGATTCTTATGTACTCTTGACACGTGAGTTGTTGGTACAGTAAGATCATCTTCCAAATTTGTTTGATCAGGACCCTGTTCACCAAAAATTCCTTCATCTTGCTGTTCATCATCTGATTCTTCAAATGGAGGCATGGATGAACCAGGCCAATCTTCAATATTTGTCCAAGTATTTGACTTGATTCCCCTAGAAGTACCTTCATCTTGAGTATCAGTACTTTGATCCAAAGTGCTGTTATCCAAAGTGCTGTCAGTTGAAGATTTAGAATTTTCTTTTGTCTGTTCTGCTTCATAAGCTCGTCTTAGATCATCTTCATAGGACTTTGCAAGTGTTTCTTGAAAAAGCATCATATTTAATTCATCTTGTATAGCTTGATCTTCATCAGAGACTGTTGTGGTTGAGTTAACAGTATCTTGCTTATCATTAGCAGTACCTTGGTTTTTATTGACAGTACTTTGTTCTTTGTCAGCATCTGTAGGACTAGCATTGATACCATAAACTATGAACTGTGAATTGTCTTATTAAGAATGGACAACTTGATTCTCCCCCCTAACAGGCACATAGTTCATAGAAGGAGTCAATATATCAAGATCAAACATCTAATCAGGACCTTTACCTTTCTGGTTTGGTAGATCTTCAAGGAATTCAACATGAAGACAGTCTTGAACCTTCTTTGTAACTTTGTTATACACCCGAAAACCTTTACTGTTTGTAGAATAACCCAAGAGATATCCTTCCTCAGACTTGCCATCAAATTTTCCCAAATTATCAATGGTATTAAGAATAGTAAGAGGACATCCAAAAGGTTTCATAAAGCTGATACTAGGTTTTCTGTCCATCAATAATTCATAGGGCGTCTTCATTTGAGGTTTGGTGATAGAAACTCTATTCAAAATATAGCAAG
>LBNU01031084.1:130651-195513 GCA_014162995.1 Artemisia annua | reverse complement strand
AATCACTTACTTATTCCTGAATTGTTAAAACAAAATAAAGATTCAAGGCCCGTTTGGTTTGTAGATAGGTTTAGGATTAAGATTTGGATTAATACTTGGTTTTGAAATAGGTATAAAATTAATGATGTAAGAGAAAATAATGTATTATATTCATATAACAATATTTTAACAATAATAATAGTGTTGGGTCCACCAAAATAAAAAACTAAAAAAGATATAAATTTTTTGGTTCGCTAGATAGAAATCCTGGTCCCACAAATTATGTATCCCAGGTTGCTCTCGTGGGGTCACAAAAGCCACACTATTTGGCATTGATGCCCAAATTTAAAGTCATGATTTGAAACAAACATCGCGTTTTTTATCTTTTAATCCCTAAACCCAAGCCAACCCCCAAAGCAAAAGGCACCTCAATGTTTTCATTACGTTCCATATAGGCAAAAGGTGGATACCAAAACAAACCCTTTATTCTAACGCCAATCGCTGTTAATACAAATTATTCGCCTAAAAACGTTATTATATTTTAACGATCTTTGCAAGTTTTGTTAATGACAAAGTACAAACTTAGCTTGCTAATAAAACACACTTTAGTTTCTAAGTCTCTATATAACTAAGCTTTGCCATTCTATTAAACATGACTTTGTTTTATATTGTTTAAATGAAAGGCTTTAGAAATAGTCTTTCATAAATTATTTTATGTTCTAACTTGACATGAATCAATGCATAGCTAAATTGATGCTGACTTACGGTCTTTTAATAGTGTTGTCACATCAAGTATTGAAGTCTTGCTAATGTTGCTATGCTGTTAGGATAAATCTAGCCTTTAAGTTGATTGTAGATTTAATTAGAGTTGTCACACAAGCATTCATGTGTTGCCTTAATATTTGCTTTGCCCCACCTTGGTTTTAGTAATGCTAAAGCTATCCTACATGTTCGTAGCTGTATTGCTCACAACATGCTCTTAACTAACTTTGCTGTCCTTATGCAATTTAAGTGAACATTATGTGTTTGACTTGTCATAAGCTTTAAGTCAAGGTAAGTAGCTTGTATGGTTTAATGTGACTTCCTGCTTATAAATAAGAGTTCTTGCATGAATTGAATGTGTTGTGCTCACCATCATGCTTGTATAGTTCATGCATCTTTCATTTACGTCACATTGAATCTTTGGTCATATCATTTGAATTATTGTATATATATGTCATCATTTATGTCCATTCTCATCATTACATGACTTAAGTACATAGCTGTGTTTGACTCTCTTTTGGCATTGATGATTGCCATGGAAGAACTTTCATGGAGTCAATGCTACCTATGTGATGTGGACTTGGACATTGTATTTGTAGATTTTACTTTTGGGTGCAAGCTGGTCATTCATCAGACCTGGCGCGAAACCCTGCGAGTTCAACGGGCGCCGAACCCTTGTGAAGGTTCGCCGGTTCCGCAGAGCCCTGACATTTTATGCAAGTATAAATAGAAGGCTCAACTTGACAAGAAATTCTTATCACTTTGGAGCCAAATAATCCACATATCTCTCAACTAACCCCAGGAACATTTTGACTGTTGGATATCTTATGTAGCAAGGAAGTCACAAGATCAATTGAGAAGTTACAAGTTTCAACACAGAAGTTGCAAGACTTGTTAACTTTAGTCTAGTATAAAGCTTTATAGGCTTTGGTAGTTTATTACTTTCATATGTATGTTGTCAAGTGATCGCGTTAGTATTTTTACGGCCTCCAAAATACGTAGGGGTGTACATGGGTAGGGTTGTGTGTACCCTTGTAAAAGAACGTAACGGAGTGGTTGTACCCCTTGCGTAAAAGAACTCGACATCTAGCCTTGCTGTCGGCTAAAAGGAATTTAGGCGACGTTAGGTTGGTTTACCTTGAACTAGAACCCGGTATTTAGCTTAGTACCGAGATAAAGTGTAAGCGGACGTGTGAATATTGGTTCTGTGCTTCCCCGTTTGAGTATGGTTGTTCCAGTTTTGTTAGTATTTATGTTGGGGTGGTATGGATGATGGGGTTGGCATGTTTGTGGTACGGGTGGTGTAGTGGGTTGGGTGAGATGGTTATGTTTGTATAATGGTTTGCTTGGTGTGCCCGCCCCTCCCGTTTTTTGGTGGAGCCTATTATGTTGTTTTTTGGTTTTTTTTCCCCCTTTTTGTTTTGTTGTATTGTGATGTTTTGTGTCTCTCCCCACCCTTGTGTTTTTTCCGCTGAAGAAGAGTTTGTTTGGGATATGTGCTGTTGATATACTCTCGAGTTTTGGTTGGGTTACGCTCGGGGTTGGCGTGATAGTGTTGTTGAGGTTTTTGTTTTAGGGCTTTATTTTGTAGGGGACAAGTGATTGTGTCCTTGTTAGGTTCTTGTCCTGAGAGCGTAATGGAGAGTTTGTTTTATTTTTGGGGTGTAGGTCGTATTTAAATTATCAGGTATCCGTGGTGTTCGTCTGGTTTGATTCGTTCTATCTGCGGTGTGATTGACTTACTGTGGATGCCTTTTTTGGTGTGTTGACATATGGTGTGGTTTTGTTGTTGTGGGATTAGTTTGATATAGGATTTTGCCTGTTTATATTGTGTGTATGTGTGTATTTTATTTAGGTGTAGTTTGTTATTTTAAAGTTGGATTTATCTCATTGAGTTCTTCAAGTAGATACTTCTCTTTGAGTCTGGATTGAGGTATGGTGAGATAAGCCATGAAAGCGTCATGGTAGAGATATGATCCTTTAAGTCTGGAGGAAGCGGTTTCGGTGAGGGGGTATTTTGATGCCTATATTCAAGATATTTATTTGTGGAGGAGTTTGATATAGTAATAACATAAAAAGCATGGATGGGATTGTAGTTGTGTAATGTTTAAATACTTGTACAACCCTGTTCCGTGTTGAGTGTTACTGTATTTTTTTTCTCTTTATTTTGGTTGTTGTTCTCGAGGAGCATATTGGCATCAAGGTTGTACTTGTTTTACTCAATTGTGTTCTCTCTATGGTTGATTAGAGGTGTGTGTGTGGGGTTTTGTTTTTTTGGGTTTGATGGATTGATAGGTAATATGAGGGTTTTGTTGATTTTTATGTTAGTATACGTTGCTGGAGGGATTGGTTCTTGAGTGCCTTGATGGATTTGTTTCTGTGAATTATATCTCAGGAAGGGAAGGAGGTAAGATTTTAGTTCAATGGTCAATTGACTTAATCCGTGGTATTTGATATAAGAAAGTTATTCAGGGTGGTTATTGAGGATTGTGAAAGGTAGTGAATTTGAAATATCTTGTATGCACTGAAAGTCAATAGTTGATCAAGGGAGTGCGTTGCGTTCTTGATTTGTCATGTATTTTTCTGTTTTGATTTAGGTGATTTCAATACCATAATTGGATAATCAGTGATGTTTTGTTTTGGATTTACATCAAAGAAGGTTTGTTTGTGTGTTTTATCATTGATCTAATCATTTTATTAATGTGGTGAGAGCATTAAAGCTGAACATTTTGTTTGGTGAGGTGTGTGGGGTTGTGGATTGTTGAATGTTTTGTTTTATTGTTGAGTTTGGTTATGTTTTTTTTTGTTTGGTTTTGGATATTGTATTAATTATATAAGCCGTTGCAAAGAGATGGCTTGAAAATTATGCTTTATTATTGTCAAGGACGGCTGAAGTGGAATATTTGGAGTAATAATTGATATTCTAAGATCCTTCATCCAAGAAAAAATAGTCAATGTATCAATATGTAATTGAGAAATTGGTTTGATTTCTTTTTTTTCAGCATGTGATATTTTGGTTTGAGTCTTAGACAAGGTAGGGATGGTCGTGTCTTAATATTGATATCTTGTGGACTATGATTTTGAAAATGGTGATTGTGTTTTTATTAGGATATGACATGATACTTTTACGGAGTTTGAATGTTTTGAGCATTGGAATAGTTTCGCTACAACGTGAAGACGAGTGACAGTGGTTGTATGTTGAACGTTGCTTAGCTGAATTGATCGGAATGAAACGGGAAGTGGTAGCGAGATTGACATATTCACGGGTGGTGTGTATGTTAGTCAATCCATTGAATTCATACTATAGCTAATGTGGTGTACATGGTGTAATAACGAAACATTTTTGTTCATTTGACATCGAGTCATTTTGGAATGATGTCTTCGTTGAGAAATAGAGGGAAACGTGGGATGTGCGATAAATTCTTTGTATTGTTGGTTTGTTGTGGTAACTTAAAGACACTTA
Source organism: Artemisia annua (assembly GCA_014162995.1). Taxonomy (NCBI): domain Eukaryota; kingdom Viridiplantae; phylum Streptophyta; class Magnoliopsida; order Asterales; family Asteraceae; genus Artemisia; species Artemisia annua. Next base: position 191,309 of record LBNU01031084.1, on the reverse strand, counting down.
AAAATGCGCGTATCTGGTTTTAACATATGTCAGTTCTTCATAAAGTTTTTATGAGATGAGCTGGGTGGTTGAGAATGAGATGATATGATTATGGTTAAATGTATAATAAATGAGATGTCTAGTATCTTTCTGTTAGAGTTGGTGTTGAAAGTTTGATCGTTGTTGGTAATAGATTTAATGATAGTATTTGTATTAGTTTAATCTCTTCTTTGAGTAAGGATGAGCACGGTACCGGTACCGTACCGATCCCGTACCGAATTAGTGGTACCGATTTTTTCCCGAGCATAATTAGTACCGGTACCGGTACCGGGAAATCGGGATTTTCCCCTTTTTTTTCGGGAATTTCCCGATTTGGTACCGGTCCCGTACCGAATTAGTGGTACCGATTTTTTCTTTGGCCTTATTTAGTAGTCCCGGTACCGTACCGTATATCGGGACTCGGTACCGTTTCGGTACGGGACCAGTACGGTTCCGGTTCGGTTTCGGGATTCGGTTCGAAATGCTCATCCCTAGATTTGAGTTAAATATTGATTCCACTTATTTTTGTGAGGTATGATGGACTGACAAATTCACACTATGCTTATTCTTAACCACATATAGCATCTCTGAAACCATAAAACTGAATTTAAAAATTTATTCTCTCCTAACTTTTTTAAATAATATTTTTAAATTCATTTTTATTTTTAAATTAAATTATTTATTTTCTCTCTTCCCAATTTCTACCAGACCAATCCCAAATCCAAATTCGATTCTAACCCCATCTGCAAACCAAACGCACCCTAAGATACTTGAATAGTAAATTGGGGTTTTCACTTTTTTCGTTAAAATTTGGAAAGTGAAAAATTACTTTTTTTTTGAAAATTGTTGGAAAAAAGTGTGACTAAATGGTTTCATTTTCATTTTTATTTATTATTATTATTATTATTATTATTATTATTATTATTATTTATTTTTTTAATACTAGGATAGTTTTCACCAACTAAACATGCCCTATATATAAAGAAATTGTTTTAAACTTAAAAACTTTCAAAATGAGAAATGTTAAACTATGTATCATTTTACAAACGACAATAAAAACTCATTGGTAAACTATACTCTACTCAATATATAGAGAAAATGTTTTAAACTTAAAAACTTTGAAAATGAGAAATGTTACATTATTATTATATCCTTATGTCTTGCCACAAATGTTGTTTCATAATGTCGTTTTTTAAAAATTAATGTTGTTTTTAATATTACCTAATATTTACCATTTTTTTTACAAATTCATATCAATCACGATCTATATTTCGATTTCAATTTGATAACAATGCTATTAATTAACTATTAACTGTTTACATTTTTCATTTGACTCAAATTGCACGCACTTACACTCTGTTCCCGAGTATAAAATGGAAAGAAAAGAGATGGAGAGGAAAAAAGGAGTGAAGTAAAGAGGAGAGTAATAAGAAATTATTTTTTTTATCTTGTGTTCCCGAGTTGGAAAGAAAAGAGAAGGAAGTAACAAAAAAATAGCTTTAAAATCAACACCACTCCATTTCATCCCAATTTGGGAAGTTAATTAGGAGAGTAATTTTGATGTAATTTACTATCCTTTACTTTCCTCTCTCCTCCTAAAAAATCTCAGGAACACAATTTTTTTTACTACCATCCCAAACCTTTCCCTTTCACTCCAAAAAATAAACTCGGGAATAATTGGGTATAACTAAAAAGTTGAGTTTGTAACATTTTCTTTAGCTGAAAATAAATTCGGTAAATTAAATTCGTAACAGTTCAAGTATTTTATCCTGGCGAGACGCGCGGCAAATGCAACCTTGTTATTATCATTTTGATTGATACATAAACACTATTGCTTACATCATAATACATTACTGCATAATACATTTCATATTGTTAAAAGGCAAATTACTTTTAAGTACAGTTCTAGTCACTTACTCAGTTGGTAAAAAAGGACAAAATTATGTAAATATTTTGCAAGTACAGTCCAAATCAAGTTGCATCAGAAACGCACTAATGAACACTATAATTATTGATTGAGACAATTGGACCCCATTTACTGTGGGTGCGGTTAGGGGCCTTAGACAATGCCCTTTCACTTCGGGCCCAAATACTATTTACAATTATTTGATACAGTTTGATAGACAAAATCAAATAGTAGTAGTTTAGAGCAAGAAATTTTGTTCATATAATGTGATATTGACCCGAACAATTGTTAATACATCTTTTTCTCATAAAGCTATGTGTTACTTTTAGTTTTTTTTGTTTTGTTTTGGTGTAACTAATCTATGTTATATAAGAAATAAACCTTACACTAGACACTTTGCTCTCAAATAAGATGTCCAAACGACCGAGTTATCCTCTTTCCTCCCCTAGCATGCGTCGTTCGAGGTAAGTGTAGTAAAGAAGACGCGCAGTCCGAGTAAGTAAGAGCACGAGTTGATGATCTCTTATTACATGTAGTCTTAGAGCCTTATTTTTAGAATGGTAAACTACAGTAATGTTGTTAGATATTACAATGATAAATAATATTTTTGATTTTTCTCGTAAATGAGAAGTTCCTGAAAATGATAAAACAGTTAAAACGGGGCCCTTCTAAAAGTGGGGACAAATTTAGTGCAGAGAAAAGTAAAGTTGTGGTCCTAAAACGATGAAAGGTTGATTTGTTTATTTTGGGTAAATGATAAACAAAAGTTTAAGAATAAGTTTAGGCAGTGGCGGAGCCAGAAAAACTAAACATGGGGGCAAAAAAAATTTCTTCATAAAAGGAGTACGTAAAAAGTTCAACAACAAAATATAATAGACTAGATTACCACTAAAAAAATAGAAGTTTTCGACGAGGAAAAAGTATTTATATTAAGGAAATATGCTATAGAAATATTTCAAGGTTTTGTGATAGAAAAAAGATAGCAGCACATTTTTTCGTCTCTAAACATTTTTGTAACTCACTAAGTTTGTAAATGTTCGAAATTCATGTCAATGAAAAAAGCTCAATGGTTACTGTAAATATTATAAAGATACCAATGAATACTGTTTTCTTAACTATGTACGTTGTAAGCATCGCAAGTTCCAATGTTCCATTCGTTTTACGTTGTAAATATTATAAAGATATCAATAGAGTTATTATGCTATATAGACACAGTAGATAGTAAAATGTTACAAGTATTATTAAAATTTACTAGACGAGTACCCGTGCATAGCAACGGGGTTTTATAGCGATAGATAGTTTGTTGATAAAAAAAAATATAAACGAAAAATAATAAAAATTTTTAGATTTGAGAATTAAACATAATGTTTTGAAGCCCGGTTCGACCTGGGTGGTTCAACCGGTTGAACCGTTCCGGTCGAAAAATAGGTCGATTTAAACTGGGTCAACTTGCTAGGCTGGTCAAAAATGGGTCAAATTAATCTGGGTCAACCCGCCGGGTTTAAAGCGTCCCGGGTCAGCCCGATTTGTGTTTTAATTGGTTGTATTTAATTTGATAGATATGTTTTTAATTGGTTGTACAAAGTGAATAAATCATTGTACTTTTAAGTAATGGATAATGTTTTGAAACCCGGATCGACCCGGGTAGTTCAACCGGTTGAACCGTTCCGGTCGAAAAATGGGTCGATTTAAACCGGATAAACTTGATAGGTTGGGTCGGAAATGGGTCAAATTAAATTGGGTCAACCCGTCGGGTTTGAAGCGTCCCGGGTCAACCCGGTTTGTGTTTTAATTGGTTGTATTTAATTTGATAAATATGTTTTTAATTGGTTGTACAATGTGAATAAATAATTGTAATTTTAAGTAATGGGGTGTTTTGATAAGAGTATTAATTATATTTAACTTTTCTCTTTCATTTGACCATTCTTGAAAATTCAAGATTTCTTGAAAATTTCACATTTCAAGTTTGACCAAATTTGCTTTATAGGTAGTATAGATATATTATAACTAATTTAATAAATTATTTATAAACTCTTGGGTACCCCACTTCCTCATCCCCAACATCTCACTTTCCCTATTCCCTATGGCTCCATTTTTTCCGATCTATAAAACTGTGGAAAACAGTTCACCTCCATTTTGACTCTTTCATTGTTTGTCTTCAAAAGTGCAGAGGGCACTCGGATAGTTTTGCTGAGGGCATTCAACTTTGATATTTTTTCCTACATAATATGTGTCTATGCGAGAGCTTTGTCGGGGGCATCTCCCCCCACTACTCACCATGTGGCTCCGCCCCTGAGTTTAGGGGATGTTTGGTAGAAAGGAATTGTGCAGAATGAAATTGCAACAGAGAATGAAATGATAGAGAAAGAGAATAAACATGAAAAATTAAAAATAATTCTACTGTTTGGTGCAATCAGATAATAAATATGAAAAAATGATTCTCCTGATTGGTTATGTAACGAACTCGGTTGGAAATTTTACAGAATGCAATATCTATTTCAGTCATTGATCATTAAATAATGTTATATCGAGTTGTGTTTAATTCTACAATTTTGTGATTAATTTTATACATCCCCCGATCTATTTTACTAAGACTTTAGGCCTTTGCAGTGGAACTCACCGCAAATAGAACTCACCAAATTCATGCTTAAGACAACTACACTGATCGATTTAGAAAACAATAACTACACTTGACTAATGAATAAAATCCCCTATATAGAACTCACTGAAGTTTCTGCATTTACAACAAATTTCAAGATCTGTAACATTTGTTCAATTGATTCAGTGATCATCGTGTATAAAAATCTTTAGCGGTTACAAGAACGTAGCCATGAGGCCCATGATCGATCTCATGCATCAACAACTTAAGTATCATCACTGTCCAACCATCTTCGATCATTAGCCAACCTGAAATTGGACACACAGGAAACAAAAGTCAATAACTTTAGTGTACAAAGATTCTGATCTAAGATTAGTGCACAAAATTCATCATAATTGGCAAATTTGATTTATGAGAAAAGCCCATGGATTTGTCGTAATATTGAGATTCTTTCGCTTTCTTCCTTATGAGAGGGTTTTTGAGCGGGGCTTCTTTTTTAAAAATGATGATATGATACTAGTATTAAACAAAACAAAAATTAAAAACCATTATCATCATTTTCAACACTTTGATATTGAAATGAGAAAGGCCCATGATACTTGCAAATCGTGATAACTGAACCAAAGAAGGTGTTTGACTGTTGTTAAATAATGTAAACCCCATGACATGTATTGTATTATTGATATGCATATATAGTGTTACCTTGAAGATACTAGAAACCCTAATTGACACAACTCACATTTGGGTTTGGGCCGTTATATCATCTAATACTCCTCCGCAATCCGAGTGGTGAAATCGTGAAAGCTCGGATTGGATTAAAAAGCTAAAAACATTAAAATAAAACTAAAGATAGTTAACCATTAACGCAATAAAAACATAATTTGTTGATGAAGAATTTCGGCAGCGACCGGAAGCAATTCTTCAAGCAGCAACAAAGGGAAATAAGTAGAAAAGCAAATAACATATTTGTCGATGAAGACAACCGACAGCAAGCGGAAATTAATCTTCACCATGCAGCATTAGCAAAAGCAAAGAAACAAAAACAAAATCAAAGCAGATTTTTTTTTTTTTTTTTTTNTTTTTTTTTTTTTTTTTTTTTTTTTTTTTGGAAAATAGATAAGCGGCAGCGGCTAGGGTTTGACAGGGTGACATAGAAGAGGCGGATCAACTTAGCTACCTAGGTCTGAGGATCAGACCTACTCCGATACCATGTTGGATAATGTAAACCACGTAGGAGATATTATATTATTGATACGGTATTTATTATGCAATTACATAACTAGAAACCTCCCAGAGCCCACAATCGGACTTGGGCCATCTACTTATAATATTCCCCGCAATTCGATTGACAAAATCGCAAAAGCTAGGATTGTATACAAAACTAAAAAAACATGAAAGCAATAAAAATATAATTTGATGATGAAAAATTCCGGCAGTAAGCGGAAGCAATTCTTTAAGCAGCAGTAAAAGCAAATATCATATTTGTTGATGAAGATATCCGATAGCAAGTGGAGATTAATCTTCACCATCCAGCAACAGCAAAAGCATTAGCAAAGAAATGACAAATAAAAGCAAACATTTTTTGAAATACTAGAAACCCTAATGGACCCAACCAACATTTGGGATTGGGGCGTTATATCATTTAATAACTTTTTCTATCAAAAAAGACTTGTATGCCCTTATTATTATACACAAAAAAAATTACTATAAAACTGCCATCATATATCTAAACTAGGGATGACAACCTCCATCCCTATCCCCGTCCCCATCCCCATCGAGGAATTGCTTTACATCCCCATCCCCGTCCCCAATGAAGATCGGGGATCCCCTTGGGGATTTGGGGATTCTCCGCCCTTATGAAATAACTTAAAAATTCCACCAACTCGTCGAAAATATAAAGAATTTTGACTTATAAAGCACCTCAACAAACGTACATAGCNTTTTGCACAAAAAAGTTCAGAATTGGTTTTAATTATTATTATTTTTTCAAATAGTAATGGTGCATACATGTTTTTTTAGGCAAAGTACATACATGTTTTTTCCCCCAAATAGTCAAGATGCATACATGTTTTCAATTAGTCAAAATGCATACATGTTTTTTTTTAAGATAACATTTTTCTAGATTTATTGCTGCAATATATGTTTCAAGAAATAGTTAGGTGCATACAGGTATTTTAATAATATAATAAACTTTATAACAAACCAAGTACATAAATGTTATATACAAACTTCGATATCAATTGAAATACTATTAAAATACAAATTTCTAAAAACATAAATATATGAATATAATCGATCTATACACGAGTAGCCGTCAACATTTTTTCAAAAGTCGGACATGAACATTCTTGTAATTACACCTGATACAAAGAAAAGTACAAAAATTAGCAACAATAATTTTATTAAACATACATGTTTTAAGCATTTCGTTTATAAGTAACCATTTTCTAAGACATACATGTTTTAAAACATACATGTTTCGAACAGAACATACATGTTCTCAAACATATATGGTTTTCATTAATTAGATACCAATAATTAAAACATATATGTTTTGAACAATTATGTTTTGAACATACATGTATTGAACAATTTAAATCAACCTACAAGATTAAAGTGGCACTACAAGAAAATTATTGAGGTCACTAAAAAAATGTTCCAAGTTACCAAAATAAAAGTATTACCAGTCAACAAAGGTTCCAAGTCACCAAAAATATCAAAATATAAAAGTGTTACTCTCTAATATTTTTTAATCCCACATCACTACCTGTTCATTCATATAACGATTCGGAAAAGAACCTTGTATTATAAAAACAAATATTTATTTTTGAGAATAATTTTTAAAAGAATCAACAAACAATTAAAACACCATAAACAACAATTAAAAAACATATAGAGATGCATACCACTATTGCTAACGTAAATTAAAAAGTTAAGAAAAACCAGATCTGACTTGGAACAAAGATGACTAGATCTGAGCCTAGTAATGCAAGTAAATCCTAACCCGATATGCGACAATGACTATATCAATTATAAAGTTATTTTACTTTATAATGGAAGAAATAAAACATAAACGATTTAAAAACAATTCACAAAAAAAAATAACGAACCATAACTTACCATGGTGGAAGTCGTAAATGATTGTGTGTTAAGGTATATTGTTGGTGGGGATCTTGAGGACGCGAGATCTGGAGAAGTATACGAAAACAAAAACAAAAAATTGAAGCCGCTAGATCTAAAGAACTTCGTCATCACTCGGCATCTCAAGCAACGGTGATATGTAAACATTTGTGAATGGGGTCTGGGAATGATGGGGAGATGGGTGTGGTTATGGTGGCTGTGAAACAATAGGGAGAAAGAAAGGTGGTTAGGGTTTTGAGAGAGAAGTATTTTCCTGACAAGATTTTTTTTTATGATGTGGACGGTTTAAAAAAAAGTATAATTGTGATATTCCTTAATTACCCTTTTATCAATTACACCAATCTACCTTATCTTTTAGTTATTTACATAAATGGCACATTCGTTTTTGACCATTGATCAACAAATCCAATGGCTAGCAAGTGGTTTTCGCAGTTCTTGTGGATAAAATGGTTCTCGTTTGAAAGTTACACGTTTAGGTATTAACTGTTTAGATTTATTATTATATATTTTTGTTTGTATAAACATTGCCACAGTTCGAGTCAAGGTCTCCAAAATCATCCAAGAGAAAATCCCATTGGTTTATAACCTCGAAAAGGGCTTTGGCATACACAAAATTTGAAGGATAAATACGTACTCAAAGAATGGTTAATCAAACATGAACATGTCTACGCAATCATTATAATCTAAGTTCTAGTAGCGCATAATGAATCACTTCAATTTTACCATTAAATAGTCCGATCAAAGGAAAATGATGGGGAAGCCTAATTATATAACTAAAGATGTACCTAAACATGTGTGGCATGATCCTGATGGTTTATGAAAAGTAGGTCACATGGCTGCAGCCATCAGGATGATGTCATACAGGCTTAGGCGTATCTTTAGACATATAGTTTAGGTCTCTCAATCACTATTTAGACGTGATTTGATTTGTTTTTGTTTAAAATAAACCTGTCTTGGTTCTTAAACAGCCAACCTTTGGCACAAGAGCAGCTACAACTTCACCCCATTCCTACGCCTTCAATGTTGATGACTTATCGTTAAACTCATTAAGATATAAACTAGAGTAAATTACAAGAATGGTCCCTGTGGTTTGACGAAAATTTCACCTACCGTCTCTCAAACTTAAAAGTTGCATGTATGATCCCTGTCGCTGCCAAAGAATAACATGAATGGTCCCTCAGACTAACTGCCATTAGTTTTTTCCGTTAGTCCATTTGCACCGTTAGTCCTTTAACGACCGTTTGCAACAAACATTTGCACCGTTAGTCCTTTCATACGTTTTTGTCTGTTTTTATACGTTTTCGTCCGTTTTTATACGTTTTCGCCAATTTTCTTAAGTTTTCATCCGTTTTTCTTACGTTTTTGTTTGTTTTTCTTACGTTTTTTCCGTTTACATACGTTTTTATACGTTTTAGCCCGTTTTCTTACATTTCCATCCGTTTTTATACGTTTGTCTTCGTTTTTGTCCATTTTTATACGTTTTTTCCGTTTACATACTTTTTCTTATAATTTTGTTTTCTTATAATTTTTTTTCCTAATAATTTGGTTTTCTTATAATTTTTTTTCTTATAAATTTTAAAGATATATAGGAAAAAAATTATAAGAAAAATTAAAAAAAAATTATAAGAAAACCAAATTTAAACATATTTAGGAAAAAACGTATGAAAACGGAAAAAAAAAACAGACAAAAATGTAAGAAAAAGGGACAAAAACGTCTGAAAATGAAAAAACATAAAAAAAACGGACAAAAATGTAAGAAACTAGGCAAAAACGTAAGAAAAACGGACAAAAACGTATAAAAACTAACAAAAACTTATGTAAACGTAAAAAACGTATGAAAACTGAAAAAAAACGTAAGAAAACGGACAAAAACGTAAGAAAAACGGATGAAAATGTAATAAACTGGGAGAAAACGTATAAAAATAGACGAAAACATATGAAAACGGACAAAAACGTATGAAAACTAGAAAAACGTAAGAAAAACGGACAAAAATGTAAGAAAAACGGATGAAAATGTAAGAAAATGGGCGAAAACGTGTGAAAACGGAAAAAACGTAAGAAAACAGACAAACACGTAAGAAAAACGGATGAAAACGTAAGAAAATGGGCGAAAACGTATAAAACCGGATAAAAACGTATAAAAACGGACAAAAACGTATGAAAGGACTAACGGTGCAAATGTTTGTTGCAAACGGTCGTTAAAGGACTAACGGTGCAAATGGAGTAACGGAAAAAACTAACGACAGTTAGTCTGAGGAACCATTCATGTTATTCTTTGGCAGCGACAGGGACCATACATGCAACTTTTAAGTTTGAGGGACGGTAGGTGAAATTTTCGTCAAACCACAGGGACCATTCATGTAATTTACTCTATAAACTATGTGTTCAAATAAGTTTTAATCCTCACTTTGATGGTAATGGAATTACCTGAAATACAACATTATGCTTTATCGAATGTAAAATTTAAATCAGATTACGGAAAAAGCAACACAAGTAGATGTACATAAATATATAGCTTATCAGGAGATTAAAATAAAAGATTTTTATTTTGGATCCGTTAAGATGAAGAAACTTGGTTTGATGAAAATAGTTGACCAGACCTCCATAATACATCATATTAATCGGATTGTCAAAATAATAAAGAATACCTTACAAATCTCAAGAACACCAACTTAATGAACAATCACAACCAAATGAGTTGATTAAGATAACAAAGGTGAACGATTCTTTGAGGATTTATGTGTTTCCACGCTGATTTAGTAAAACGGATTGTGACAAATGGAGTTTAAGCTTTGAGTCGTCATCATCAAGCACGCCACTTTGTTCACTCCACAATCATGAGCAAGCTTTTGGCTAGGCGAAATGTCAAGCTCTTCAATGCGGTTGCAGCGGAGGACTTGATCAGCAAGGGAGGAAGAGTAGCTGGTGTTGTGACCACTGGGCTTTGGTCAAAATGAACCACGACACACAATCATGCATGGACCCAAATGTTATGGAGCCATGGAGGCTAAGGTTGTTGTCAGCTCGTGTGGCCATGATGGGCCCATGGGTGCTACTGTTGTTAAGAGGCTTAGGAGTGTTGGCATGATCGAGAGCGTTCCTGGTATGAAGGCTCTCGACATGAACACTGCTGAAGATGCGATTGTGAAGCTGACTAGAGAGATTGTTCCTGGTATGATTGTTACCGGGATGGAAGTTGCTGAGATCGATGGTATCTCCCAGAATGGTAAATCCAACATCTTTGTTAAAAAAAAATACAGTAAATGATTATACTGATGTTAACGTGCTAACTGATTTGTGTGATGATATTGTATACAGGGGCCAACTTTTGGTGCTATGATGATCTCGGGACAGAAGGCCGCTCATTTGGCCTTGAAGGCATTGGGACTCCCAAATGCATTGGATGGAACATTGGTGGAAGCCTCCACCCTGAGCTTATCCTGGCTGCTCCCAAATGTAGTAAATATTTAAGAGCAAGTTCAGGGTTCGGGTTTTAATAAATAAGGGTATGGAACGAACGAGGCTTGTGAATCATGGTTGGCTTTCGGTTTTTTAGTTTGTTGTTGAGGACTTTGAAGTTCTAATGTGATTGTGAATGGAAGATTGTGCTGTTTCATTTTTCTTTTATGTCTTCCTGTATGCTTAATAACTAGAATGCTAAAATTTACTATAAAATTTACCAAAAAGTTTTATTTCGTGTATTAGAGTTAACAATGAAACAAATATTATCATTTGTAAATCAAGGAACGAGTGTGCTCTTTTGCGTTTGACTTGTTGACTATCAGCATACTCTTATAGCCGACTGAATGTTTCAGAAAATATGGAGGCTGCGGTCAATCCGCTTAGAATCGCACCTTCGACATTTGGGCTTACACAAAAGTCCCCACAGATAGCCAGTTTTTTCGTTCCATCCCATATGCATTTTTCATCTCTTGCTATGCTTGTTGCTGGAAAAGCACTTCCCCTGCATCATATGCAAATAAACGTCTAAATAAAGACTTGCAAGATAAGTTTAACATAAGCTTGAAAATGTGGTTGTACTAACCATCTGTGAGCTTTTTTGAAAAACGGCATCGACATATCAAATCCAGTCCTCTGAAATTCTTTAAATAGTTCTTCAGCAATTTCGGTTAATGCTGCATTTGAAGGCTTTTGAAGTCCAGCTTGAGCAATAATATTTTCTGCATACTGCTCTGTTGAACGCAATACCCACCGTTCACTATAATAAAAAGATATGCAAAAAAATAAAGTATAAAAAGACGGTATGCAATTGAATACTGAAATAAATAATATGAAGAAGTTTTGCTACAATTTCAATGGCTTTCGAGGGGGATTTTGGCTTCAACCCAGGCCAGACCAGGTTCTGATTGCTAAATTTGGGTCTGTTTTGGATTTTTTTGTCTAAACCAGGATTATGACCAAGTTTTTATTGGACCAGGCTTTATGGGTAATTTCTTAGCCAGGCCTGGGACTGGACTATGGCTTTAGCCCGTATGTGCATCTTCACCTTGAGGTAGAACGTCCTGGCTTGCTGCTCTCGCAGATTGCCCAGCTAAGAACTTCCGAATTCTCAAATGAGAAGCCTTTTAGCGGTATCTGTACCACAAATAGATAAAACGAACATGTAAAAAGGCTTATGAAAACTCAACAAAATAATAGCACTGAAACAACAGAAAATGCTAAAAAGGTAAAAACTTAATAATTTTGGGTTATGTCGTTTGCTGGTCCAATATACTAGTGCATAAAATGTGAGATTTCTAAAAGCAAAATAACGACGTATACAGTTGAGCATGATATTTAAATTGCATAACTTACCGAAGACAAAGGATTTTCAAAGGCCAACATGAGAGCAAAACATGGTCTAACAGGAACCTCCTTAACCTTATCCGCCAGCACCGGCATCACATTCAAGTCTATAGTTAAATAGTAAAATAGCACTATGTTATCATACAGTTTGTAATTGGAATTTTAGGTAGTTTTACTAATATAAAAGAGGAAGATAGGAATACGTTATACCAAGTGGAGGAGGTATCCCACTGACTTTTGTAAACCTTTGAGAAAAGGTGCTTTTATCCGATGTTACCACCCCGTTGAACTGACCAAGATCTTGTCCATCCTTATCTTTTAGAGACCATAAATCCTTATTCTCCAACCACTCCAGTTTCCCAACCATGACCCCAATTTACTTTCAATACCTGATGAAGTACGCAAGCCAGACAACATTTTAGGCTAAGTCTACGAGTCCACTACTTTACAATTAGAGTTTACAAATTATTTTATTACCAGTTTCATTGCATAACGCTCTGCATATAGAATTCATTCCTGGAACGCCCACATATTTCTTGTTTAATCCATCCTAAAACAAACACAAGTCTAATAAGTATAATAGTTTTGGTAAATTACAATGATTATCATAGAAGAAAGCATCATGCATAAACATTCTATAATACTAAACAAAATCAGTATCATTTTAAGCACATTGGTTATGTCAATAGATATGCATACAAGATTTGATAATAAAGCAGGATTTGTACATATCCCGATCATAGTTAATTCAATCAATTACCACACATGTCAACATGGAAATTTTGGGTATGTCATGTGACAATAACGGAATAAGTCTATTATTATATCTATTATAGTTATCACCACTTAGATGTATGTACATTATATAAAGAAAATAGATTTTGCACATTATTCTAACAACCATGTGGATGAACATACATACAAAAGAATAATTCAGACAAGAACAATGATGCATATAATACTTCAAGATGTAACAGCTAATATACTGATTTAAATACTCAAGACAAGAATTGAAATGACTAAAGTGGCCAAGTTGAGATATTAAAATATGATAGTGGATTAGTATACCTTTTCGGAGTTAACAAATGTTTTAGTAATGTAATCAAATGAGCCAAAATTCTGTTTCCACTCGGCGACAAGACCTCTTGCTTCCCAACCCCTAATCATGTCTTCCACGTCAGCATTTGTTGTTGAAAAATAAGGTGCCCCATGGTCAAAATATAGTTCCTTTCCATCTTCAGTAGTTTCTCTGCAAATTGTTACGGATTAGATTCAAGAGTTAATGGAAAACGGTCAGTTAAAAAGCCCAACTTCAGAAAGACATAACTCCCAAACTGTGAGAAGTTGCGGGTTACACACACATGGACGGAAAGCTCATGATGGGGTGAATGTCGTCGCAAACAGCCACTAGCAGTTTAGCCAAACGTTTTATTCTAATGCCTTTTTGTAGTATGAAATTTCATAAAATCCGAGATATATTTTGATCACGTGATATCTTGCCTTATGGATTAGCGCATTAGAGCATCTCCGATGGGTAAAGCCTTTCAAAGACTTTTTGTATGAGAAATAGCTATTGTTTTAGATTACTTCAAATGCAATAGTTTTTTTAAAGCTTGTTGGGTACATTTTTTTTATTAAAAACAATGTTGGCGTGAGAGAGTTGATGCTTAAGTCATTCCTTCAAAGACTTGAGGATCCTCAAGTTTTTGATGAAAAAAGCTTTTGCTCGAGTGGCAAATAGCCATTCAAAGACTTTTGTAAACAAAAAGAAGTCATTCTTCTACCTCTCATTGGAGATTATTGTGTGATCAAAGGACAATTTGAGGCTTGGATGAAGACAAAGGGGTGAAAGGGTTAAGTTGTTTTTCGAAAATTCTTCACAATTAGCTTAGAGGGTGTTCGTTTTAGCTTATTTTTTTGGGCTTATTAGCTTATTTGACAGAAATAAGCTCACTATAGTGTTTGGGGGCATGAGAGTATTTGGGTGAGTTTTAATTTAGCTCCTTTTTTGTGGCTACAATCATATAGACAATTCAACCCTTTTTTGTAGCTTATTTTAGAGAGCATAGCATATGAGCTTATTCAGGAATATCTTTTTTGGTCATTAGACCAACATAAGCTAATCCACACACATTCACTTATCAACCCAAACACTCGGCAAAGACTTATGAGCTTATTCATCACACGGCATAAACTAATCCAAGCATCTTAACTTTATTCACATCTTGTTGTTGGTTCTTGTCCTAATCCAAACACTATTAAAGAACTAAGTAATAAATAGGGAAATACCCTTTTGATTGATTGATATCAAAAGGCAATAGAATAAGCATGCATTTTGTAAGTGTTGGGAAAAAAGCAAACAGATATAAGCTGTTTGGATAATAAAAAAACATATGGAGTGTTAAAATAAGATTTCCTAACAACCCTTTATTGTACACGATTAGAGTCAGTTGTAAAATAAGGAATTTCATAAGGACTAGTTGTATGTTATGTTTTATTAGCATAGCCGTATACGAGGGTCTGCAAGGGGTGCTATCGCACAGGGCCTCAATGTTTTAGGGGCCTCAAAATATATACCTCTTTAGATAGTTGTGGGGCCTCAAAATTCATTTTCAACATCAAAACATCTAATCGTTACAAAATATTTTAAAACGCCATGTTTAGTTGTCATATTAAATGGTTTTGCACAGGGCCTCCGCTAGAACAGCTACGGCACTGTTTATTAGTAAGGGTCTGTACGGGGAGGTAGAATGTAGACAGTTCATGCATTGATACCCCTATCCTAGGTGCGGCAAGTGTACGTGTGAGGGTGAATGAAATATATTTAACGGGCTCGAGCCTACTAACATAATCTATCATCTAATAAAATATATAGACAATGATGGGATTATATATAAACCTTCTACGAGACATACGGCCACCGGGGCCTCTAGCGGACTCGAAAAGGGTGACTGAAATTCCATTTTTGGCTAGATTAGATGCACACACTGCTCCTGATACTGCATATGTTTTTTTTATATTCACAATTGGATTGGTTAACGATCAAAACAACAACAAGAATTATATAAAAGTAGAAGATTGGGAATGTTTTTACTTCCGGCACCGATGACGGCGACCTTGGTTGCTACCGGATTCATTCTTGGTGATCTTCACCTCCCCCGTACTCTCATAGTCTCATTATTATATCTTCACCTTTTTTCTTCTTTTCTGTTTCGTTTTTAATTAGTTTTTCTAAGGATATATTTTAGACACGCACTAACTAAACTATACATTCAATGCTGATCATCGGTCCAGGACCGGACCGGACCGACAAGACCGAGGACCGAATTAACCAAAAAGCCAAGACCGAGGACTGGACCGAATGTGGTCGGTCCGGTCCGGTCCGGTCTCGGTCGGTCCAATCCAACAAGGCCAAATAAATCGGTTTGTGGTCCGGACCGGACCGGACCGAGGACCGAATTAGCCAAAAAGCCAAGATCGAGGACCGGACCGAATGTGGTCGGTCCGGTCCGGTCCGGTCTCAGTCGGTCCGATCCATTCGGGTCGTTTGCTCAACCTTATTCAATAATAACTGTCCATATTTTGAATTCAACTACTTTTAAATGACTTACCAGCTATCACGAATGTTTTTCTTTTTTAAACGTAGCTAGTAGTGTTATGTTTTTTTTTGAAGGCAAAGAATTTCATTAAAGAACACCAAAACTCAAAAGCCTACAAAAATAAACCAGCTCCAAGACCACAATCACCATAAAAAGCATGATCTACATGCTAGGCGCAATAAGGCACCCAACCGTTTGGGTTGTGAGGGTTGTATTGGGTTGTCCTTGTTGTGGGTTGCAGTGGGTCGAGGAGCATGTAGGTTGAGGAGCCAACCAATGGGAGAATCGGTCAGAAGCACTTTCTAGTGTATTTTAATTTAATTAAAATGTATTTTTTTTAGAGTATGTTTTTTTAGTGTAGGTCGCCTTACGGTGCCTAAAAAGTCGTCTGCAGTCACACTTTCTAGAGAGAAACATGATGTGAAAGGAAAAATGAGTTGATGAGGGTTGTTATCGAGGGTAGCCTAGAGAATAACAAAGACTAAATATCTACAATCTCACATGAGTTTAGAATCTAATTTCTCTGATTCATATTATCCCTGCAACTTCTATTTGCCATCCATAAGGCTACACACGACCATTGTCGACCGAGTCACCACCAATGCAGGTAGACGGTCGCTAAAGGTCGGTTGCCTCCCAATTTCACAAACCCGTCGTCCTCTCGACCGAGTATACACTCCACAAACAAACAAAAAATAATACCTTTTGAATAACTTCTTTTACCTCAGGTAATGATGCAAACTTTTATAGCACAAACCAACTCATAAATGTTAATATGTTCTTCCTCTACTATCACAGACAATAATCGTAGAAATTGACTGGAAATGAGAAGGTGCCGACGTCATCTGACGACTCAAAACCTAAAGCAAAGACCCATATTTAGATTTTTTTAACAGTGCTCTCTTTGGTAATTTTATATACTAAGTTATAAAATAATCTGATTTTGTTGTTAAAAAAAGTTGAAAAAAATGTATGTCGCTTTATTGTGCTTAAAAGGTCGCATGTAGGTGGCAGAAAAATTGAAGGTCGTTGGGGGTCACTATTGTGGGTAGCCTAAGAGAGACAATCTTTGAATTGAAGAAAATATATCTTCATGCTTTACACCATCTAGAAATTGACTGGAAATGAGAAGGTGCCGACGTCATCTGACGACTCAAAACCTAAAGCAAAGACCCATATTTAGATTTTTTTAACAGTGCTCTCTTTGGTAATTTTATATACTAAGTTATAAAATAATCTGATTTTGTTGTTAAAAAAAGTTGAAAAAAATGTATGTCGCTTTATTGTGCTTAAAAGGTCGCATGTAGGTGGCAGAAAAATTGAAGGTCGTTGGGGGTCACTATTGTGGGTAGCCTAAGAGAGACAATCTTTGAATTGAAGAAAATATATCTTCATGCTTTACACCATCTAGAAATTGACTGGAAATGAGAAGGTGCCGACGTCATCTGACGACTCAAAACCTAAAGCAAAGACCCATATTTAGATTTTTTTAACAGTGCTCTCTTTGGTAATTTTATATACTAAGTTATAAAATAATCTGATTTTGTTGTTAAAAAAAGTTGAAAAAAATGTATGTCGCTTTATTGTGCTTAAAAGGTCGCATGTAGGTGGCAGAAAAATTGAAGGTCGTTGGGGGTCACTATTGTGGGTAGCCTAAGAGAGACAATCTTTGAATTGAAGAAAATATATCTTCATGCTTTACACCATCTAGANTTTTTTTTTTTTTTTTTTTTTTTTTTTTTTTTTTTTTTTTTAAATAAAGTGGATAAAATTGCCAAAAAAATGCGGAATAAAAAATTTAAAGTTTACATGTCAAAAATAGTAAAAGTTAAAAAATACATAACAAAAAAAAAACATAAAAAACTGTTTTTTCCTGTCAACACGGTAGGCATATTGGTTGTAAACAATGTGTAAACAAAGGATAGAATCACTATGAAGAAATATATACAAGTGGATTTTCATACTTTAATCGCATAAGAGCTTATTCATAACCAAACTAAAAGTCGTACTAAGAGCATCTCGGAGATGCACATACTATTACTGAACACTTTTCACCATTTTAAAAAGCTTTTTGAAAAGCATATTGTAAAAAAAGTTTCTTTTATAAACTTTTCACAAAAGGCTTGCCGCTAAAGCATCTCCATTACCCAAGTGAAAAGTCTTTGATGGGATGCTTTTGATAATTAGATATGTGCAAAAGTGAAAAGTCTTTGATGGATAGATGCATTGTGGGTACTTTTAGAGTTAAGTTTTGTAAACCAATCTTCATGACGTACCATATCACGAGAGTTCTATGTGTGAAGTAGATATGACATCCAGGCATCAACAAAGGTCCCAAAATTAGTCATATCTTAACCATTATCCGGACCACCCCAATGCAAGAGATACATGACTTCTACAATCGATATATGCCTCTAAACTAAACGATGGTTAACTCGGTCCCAAAAAAGGAACACACCGAAGCTTGGTCGCGAGCCTAATGTCATGGCAAGGTTGACACTTTATCTTCTCAGAAAATTTGAGCTCGGAAATGGAAACGGAGACATGAACATATTGTAAATGAAATGAGTATACCGCAATGTTATTGTAGTTCAGCTTTTCACAAGATAAAATAGAATTGCCATAGCTTTGAGCCTTTGACATAGATACACAGACATATATATGGCCAATTTTACAAAGTAAAAATAGAAAATGGTTATTGAACATCAAGCTGTAAAAATATATATATTAACAACTTGACACAGCTTGAAAATCAAGTTACTACGATATCACATCTTGCAAAAGTTAATTCTATATTTTTTTTTTAAATATATTTTTGACAAATTCAAAACAAGTTAGGGACGACTAATTAATTCGTAGAGAATGTTTCGATATCAACTGTATTCAATAGTTTAAAGCTAAAAAGTACCAACATGGACATTAACTACCAAAAAATACAACTTAAGTAGTCTATTATAATTATAAACGATAGTATTGTCTTACGTGGTAATACATGTATCAACAAGTAATAAATAATTTCAAGTTAACTCGTTTCCCACAAGTTGCAAAACATATATTATATAACTTCAACTCGAACACATATATAGAGATGTTGCTTCGATCAAAGTTACAATGACATCATATAATATAAAAGTAAATCTTGGTTCACGTCTTCATGACATTTAGATAGCTTAACACTTACCAAATAAATATGAAAGGCTTATTAAACTTATATTTCTAATCATAAAAATAAACTTTAGAAACACTTTCGGTTTTTATTTTATATTTTATCATTTTCTGTATTAAGTCATATACAAACAATTTTTATATGACTTTCTGAATTTAGTTTTTCTTCATATTAAATCAATTAACTGAAATTCAAACAATATCTACGTCCGAGTCAAAATAACAAGCTTTTAATGGGAATACACATTGATATACTAGTTGATTATTGTTTTTGGGTTTTATTATATAATCTTGAAATTAATAATGTGTCGAGCTATTACTTTTCTAAAATGTTGTTAGGATATAAATATTAATTTGTGAAGGTCAACACATAATGACTTCAAGAGAACAACCTATAATTAACTAAAACTTGCAAAAATGAAAATAAACCCCAAATTGACTTTGTTTAGAAGTATAATAAAATCCAAAACAATTGTTATCTAATCTTCAAGTTATGTCC
Organism: Artemisia annua; assembly: GCA_014162995.1. NCBI lineage: Eukaryota > Viridiplantae > Streptophyta > Magnoliopsida > Asterales > Asteraceae > Artemisia > Artemisia annua. The sequence goes on along the minus strand of LBNU01031084.1, from coordinate 171,576 downwards.
TAATACAAAATCACCATAAAAAGTTTAATGCTAAAGTATATCCATTGTCAAGTTCGAGTTCAAAGTTATTTACACATTCACGTTTAACTCGCCAGTTATCAGTATTAAAACGTTAAATATTATATTAGCCAAATTATTATAAGTAAATTTGATTACTTCGACTCGAGTTAGATTCAACTTGGCTCGATATACATATAAAGAAGGTCGAACAAAACTCACATATTTCACTGCACTTGATCTCGACTGATAAAACTACTCAAATAATCAGATCTTGACTCGACTTGACTCGACTATGCTTGCACATATCTTTTAACTCGCTTTACAAAGCGAACCGTTACTTTCCTAAACAAATACCGATCTAAACACTACTTTGTAACGTATCCGATAGTAATTTTTTACGCGAGACGTGTGAACTGATCAACATTATCTACAAGCAAAACAAATTTTTTGCAAACAAAGAAATAGTCTTCTCCAACCCCTACCCACTTTGAATGTAGTCCAATTTTATGTTTAGCTCAACTGCTGTCCTCCTGTCTGACTGAAAATTCTTTTTCACTTTCCTTTTTACTTTCCTGTCACATGAGCTTTGTCTGAAAAACAAAAAGAAGAAAACTTTCTTTCTTTTTCACGGATATCTCTTCAAAATAAACATACCCTTTTATTTATTTTTATTTATTCTATCAAGATCCGACATACCCATGTATAAAAATCAAATCTTTTTTATAAAAATGTACTAATGTAATGGAAGACATTATGTTATCTAAGGAAACCCTGAAATGGGTCTTATCTGAAACACATTGTTATGCAGTTGCAGCTGTGAAATGTATGGGTTGTTTTAAGGAAACAGTTGGTGTTTCATTAGCAAGACATTGGCCTAGTGTTTGTTATGGGTGTTCAAGGTTGTGTTTTTTAATGATGAGATGGAAAGATTGTTTGGTTAGAGGGTTTAGATCTTTGTTTGGATTGGGTACTGCTGCACTTCTTGTTATTATTTGGTCTTGTTTTCTGTGTTTGACTTCAATGTCTTGCCTTCTTGCTCTTCTTTTAACTATGGTAAGTTTCTTTTTTTCCTTTTTTTTAATAAGATTTTGTGAATCTTTGTTGGTCTTAAATGACTTTGATTGTTGAATCACTTTTTAGTACTTCTGTGTTAATATCTGTATTAATGTTGTTTTTAGTATATCAAGACTAAATGATATGAACCTTTAATTGTTGGTCTTAAATGCTTTTGATAGTTGAATCACATTTTAGTACTCTGCTAGATTCTGTGTTAAAGTCTAATAATGTTGTTTTTCAGCATATGATAGACTAGTTGTTGATATTGATATAAAGTTACCATTTTTACTAGATTTTGTGAATCTTTAACTATTGGCCTTAAATCCCTTTGATTGCTGAATCACTTTTAGTATTTTACTAGATTCTGTAACGGCATCTGATACTCTTGTTTTTAGTATCCTAGACTAGTTGCAGATGTAGATGTTAAGTCGTGTTATACTGTTCTTTTAACTTAGGCTAAGGTTATAAAGTTTCCATTTTTATGAGATTTTACATATCTTTAATTGGTGCCCCAAACCCCTTTGATTATAAGTGATTTGGAATAATCAGAATTTGGTAGATAGTGTTTGGATGTTGTGATAATATGATAAGTAGCTCTTTCAGTTTTTGGCAAATTCTCATTAGTTAAGGATTGACATGTAAGATGACCACTAAATGATCCCGTAATCAGAATTGGTTTCGCTATATCCAAACACCAGACACTAAATTGGAACCACATTAATCATAGGATCACTCTGAATACACAATGCCAAACACACCCTTGGTATTAGGGGATGTGTATGTGTGTGTGACTACAACCTATATGATATTTTCATATGGTGCATATGTATCTAAGTGAAATCATTCTCTTCTATGAACATTGTATTTCGTTTAAAATTTACTGAAAAAAATGTGAAATAATTCCATGGCATTAACAGTTACACTGATTTTCATAGGGTGCTGCTGCGTGTACTATCCACTACTTAGGCCACACTCCCGGTATATTTATAGTAGGTTTAATTGCAATTTTAGTCCTTTGGATGTATGGTAACTTTTGGATCACCGGCACATTATTTATCATTGGAGGTTACTTATTTTCAAGAAAACACGCGAGGTTGGTCGTTTTAGTTGCAACCTTATATGCTCTACATTATGTAAAAGTTCAAGTCGGATGGTCAGGAATTTTAGTATCAGTTAACCTCGCGTTTATATCTAACGATGCATTAAACAACATACTTCAATGGTGCGACAATCTGAGTGAAAAGAGACAACTTGAAGAACAAAATTTTCCAGATTCATTTGTTGAAGATAAGTTCAGGCCGGAAAGTGATTTTTTTGTTCCTACCGATGAACCTGAAACAGAGAAGGTGCAACCGCCTAATGATGAAACAGAGAAGGTGCAACCGCCTAATGATGATTCAGAGAAGGTGCAACCACCTAATGATGAATCAGAAAAGGTGCAACCGCCTACTGATGAAACAGTGAAGGTTCAACCACCAACCGGCAAAGCTGAAAAGGTGGATAGGTGCGAATCATCAAGTAGGCCTGCTTCTACTACAATTGTTTTGAATAAACTTAAGGAATCGTCTACTGTTACTGTGGTGAAAGATGATGTGAATGCAGTTAATGAGATGAAAAGGATTCTTGGATGTGTGGATCATTATGACGTGTTAGGTTTATCTCGTTACAAGAAGATTGATGCTGTGTTGTTAAAGAAGGAATATAGAAAAAAGGTAGGCTTTTTCTTTGGTGGCTTATCGAATCACGTGCCCATCTCATTATACTCTTGAATAGGTAGTGCAATCTTCTTATACTTGACGTCTTTGTCTCAGGCAATGCTTGTGCACCCTGATAAGAACATGGGAAGCGCGTTAGCAAGTGAATCTTTTAAGAAAATTCAATGTGCATATGAGGTAACTGTATTCTATTTTCATTTCAATATCTGCTATTTTTGTTCATATCCGTTCATATCCGAAACTGATATCTATAATGATTTTTAGGTTCTTTCTGATTCTTTGAAGAAAAGAGACTATGACGAGCAACTGAGAAAGAAAGAATCGAAGTCTTTGTCTCATAAGTCTCCTAGTACCTCTGATCAGGTATAACAACATAAACAAATTATTTTTAATATGTATATGATTATCTGTACCATACTTTCGATCGAGTTTTTTAATGCTGGCGTACCTTCAGGATCCTGCTTACTGCTCTGTCGAATCAAGGCGAATACAATGCACAAAATGTGGCCATTCACATGTATGGACATGTACGAACAGAATAAAGTCGAAGGCAAGATGGTGTCAGGTTGGGCCTTTAAAAAAAGGATATAGATATAAATTTAGTTCTCTCTATGCACTAGTTAAAAGAGACATACATATTTGTTGCAGGATTGCTGTCAGTTTCATCCAGCCAAGGATGGAGACGGGTGGGTCGAATACAGAGGCTCCTTAAGCTTTGATAGGCCCAATAAGGTCTGTGATGTTTCAAAAATAGTATTTTTATTTTAAAAATATTGTTGCTTGTGGAATAGATATCTAATTTGGTGATCGTGGTATCTTTTAATTTAGGTGGAAATACCGCGTGCTTTTGTTTGTGCCGAGAGCAAGATTTTTGATGTTTCAGAATGGGCCATTTGCCAGGTTGGTTAAAGTACTAAAATTTTTTTCTCGTATATAATGGTATTCACGAATTACCTATAAGAAAAACCTTCACGAAGAACACAAGCAGTCTCCTTGCAAGAGGTAGCCCTGCCGTACTTATATAGACTTCTTTAATATGGTATTCACGAATTCGCTGTATGAGGTTTAATAATTTTCTTAATATAGTAGTCAATCAACAATAATCAACTACTAGTCCGAACCGTACTTATATAGACTTCTTTAACTAAAGGGATTAGGATAATTTCTCTGATTAAATTCGGAGCTTGCATAACTACCACAATAGCTAGAATAGTATTATTGCCGTATAAGTGTATAACATATTTACTGCTAAAACACTCTTCCAACTGCAGGCCATGTGTTGCAATGCACTGTATACAAAGTTTAGTGGCATAATGTGTAGTATTCACACTTTTGTTCTACAACTGTTACTTTTAGAGTTTTAGTATAATTGTTCACCGCCACCACTGCACTTCCCATGAAAGCTGTTAATACTGACCCAAAATCCAGAACGCCAGGTAACAATAATCATATGAGAACTTTTATGATTCAATGTAAAAATATACACTAAGTACTTATTTAGAAATATAATGAACAGAAGAGACTGGAATTGTGGCGTTAAGTGATCCAAGTATCTTTGGTTCATCTTAATAGTAATTGGCGCACTAAAGTGTCAATATAATTATGCCACGATTGCCAATGCAACCAGCTTGTATGGTTAGATGCTTATTAGTGTCAATAAGCTAAATTATTACCGCTAGAAAGTAATGAACTATTTTAGGCCTACTTCTCAATTTCAATTACAATGTACCACAACTTCTTTGTGAGGGGTCACAACTGGGACTGTTACTTGTAAGGGATCACAGCTTTTTTAGTGAGAGTGTGAGACCAATTACAATGTACCACTATTTCAAGTTTGTGCGGAAACAACCATATATTAACAAACTAAGAATTTCACAAATTGAAAAATGTATAGTTCTTCTGGGATAATGTTGAAAAAAGGTATATTTTGTGATGCTTCCTGCTCAAAAAAGTCAGTTTAGTACTTTCCCTTCTTGTAAATATATGTTGAATGCCCAATCGTCCATTCCATGGAGGCACAAGCGGACATCATGGAACTGCAAATATTGGCCATTTGAGGCTATCTTGAGCAATAAAAATAAGTAATTATTAAGTGGACACCAGGCAACTGCAAATAAGAGTATATTATCAGTGACATTGGTTTATAGAGCGTTATGTATGCTTGTACGTTTTATCGATCTATTTAATTTCTTCAAGGCATGGCCGCGTGGGCTCCTAGTTTCAAGAAAATGCATATGTACCATTATCTAACACTGTTACATATGCTTTGTATATGGTACAGGGAATGGGTTGTAGGCCAAATACGCATCGTCCAACATTTCATGTAAACATGGTAGGATTGGAAAAACCCGAGAGATCAAACTCAAGCAGATATCCTTGGGATTTGGACGCCAAAATGGCAGATGAAGAGGAGGAATTCGAGCTATGGCTTAAACAAGCATTGGCGTCGGGTTTGTTTACTGAAACCTCAAAACGTAGAAAAAGTTGGGGACCATTTAAGCTACCTCAAAAGAAAGGTTCCAAACGTATGTCTACGTGATGATATCGAATCATATTGGAGTTGAAATCTTGTAGATGATCATTTTGGGTGTAAATAGTGTTGTTGTTCTTGTGCATTATTAGATTGATGTGGAAGATCATGAATGTATGTTAATAAAACTTGTATCATGGTACAATGAACATCACAATCTTTTTCTCCAACTTAATGGACTCTTAATTTTTGGCAATATTTAACTTTCATTCTCTTTTTATGATACTTAAGTTAATTTTCTTAGTCTTGAGGTTTTTAATGTTTGCAAAAAACTAAATTTGGTGATTATGACTTATGGGGAAAAGGTCAAAGGAACACATCTTCCAACATTGGATCCCAAACAGTCGACTTAAATTATTTGCTTCAATTATTTTTGTCTATTTATTATCTCCAAATTATATAATAGTAAATAGTTTTCTAAGAAAGTTTTATCAACTTTGTGTATCGGTTTATTTATTTATTTATTTTTTATTTTTTTTAAACCATTTGCATGTATCTAGCAAATCGGCTTAGTCATATGCTTAGGGTCATTTGGTATTGTTATAGAACGAGAAATTTAAGCCCGCTCGTTGCAGCGGATGAAAAAACATTATTTTTTAACTAGAAAATATTGTAGGAAATAAAGTTTTCACAACAATATATTTTCGCAACAAAAAAGGGTCAACAATGATAAAAGAAAATGGATTAATTTCATAATGTAAAGAAGTAAAATTATAGAATTCAACTGTTTTAGTGGCTAATATGTTATATTATAAACTAAAAAAATGTTCAAATATAAAAAATAGTGGGTTTAGGGACTCATTTGTATTTTTAGTTAATTTAAAAGGGCGTTTCTTAATATCATGGGTGCTAAAATATGAAACAAAATAGGTTTAAGGGCTATTTTGTATTATTTAAACCTCAAGTGATGTTATTTATACGTTGAGGTGTAAAATATAAAAGTTTAACGGCTTAGATAATATATTTTGTAGCAGAATTATTTTTTATGTTATTATTATTATTATTATTATTATTATTATTATTATTATTATTATTATTATTATTATTATTATTTGAAAAGCTGTAGCATAATTATAAATCTTTTATATAATAAAAGAATTACATCATTTCGGAGTTTTTTTGACAGAACAATCTTATGGGAAAAAAAAATTGGACCAATAGGAGAGCTTGATTTTGACACATGTCAAAATCAAGCAATATAATTGGCTAATAAAAAGTCAAAATTGAGTTGATTTTGGTCAAACTTTAATAAAATTGGTGGAAAATTTGATTAGGAAAAAAATACATAAAATATAGGTGTCAAATTTATAAAAACAAAAACTTCAAAAAAATGAGGTAATTAATAAAACTTTAGTGTTTGAATTTTAAATATAATATATAGAGTTAAGTGTAAATTATAAGTCTCCATATTTTTTAATAACTTTAGATAATACGCAAATAACCCCTTACACTTTATACCCCATATACTTTATAATACGAACTTTGTTTACAATTACATGTATCAATATTAGCTTCACACTTTCATCTATTTAAATTACAAAATTTTGTAAATATACTAATTAGTTTTAATATACGTTAAATATTTTTAAATTAAATATATTAGTTTTAAACTTTCATCTATTAAAATATATATATATTTTTTACTATATATGTTAAATAAGGACTAATGTTAACCTTTGTTGTGCATGAAAGGGCCTTATACAGACAAAAATGCTGAGAAGATTTACTCATCCCCAGAAAAATGGGTAGGTTGTTTGAATTGCCTATTACGTGGAATACATTTGGTTTAAAACAATTTCTTTAGTATGGGCTATGGGTCAAAATCGACGAGATTTGGTCCACAAATATTCTTACATTGATTTTTATTTTGCGAAGACACTCTCAAAGATCCCCTAAGAATTCTTTGAGTGCCTGATGCAATGGCGTAACACACACCATAGGGTTTTTTTTGCCATATGACACCGCCAAACTGCACCTGAAGATGCGTCATTGCTGCACCGTTGGTCCCTTCTCCAGCCCTTTACTTTAAAAAAATAATAAAAAAATAAATAAATAACACAAACATGAAAAACACGACATGAAATGTTAGATCAAACTATCTTACAAAAAAATATTTAACATTTATCATTTAAAACACTTATTTAAGTAATTATCTACCACATAAAATCAAAACAAATTGATGTATATATTTATATAGACTAGCAATAATCAATATTTATATAACAAATTTTTTTGTCATAACCCCGTGCGTGCGCGGGTATTATAACTAGTTTATAATTGAGGGGTTGACAAAGACAAATGCCTACTGTAGATGAACAGTACCATTTGTTCACTTGAAAATTTACAGAAAAAAGACAAATGACTACCGAAAATGAAAAAAGAAAAAAACATTTTTTTATGAGTTTTTGATTTTTTTAAAGGTTTTTGAGTTCTTATTATGTCATTTTTACTTTCTTATCCTGTGCTCCTGGACACAAGATAGAAAAACTTATATTAATTATACAATGTCATGTTTAATCTAAAGTAGTACCGTATTATTTTCTTAAGATCATCCATCTAGGTATATATCATCCTTGTACTATACAAAAGTTCCATCCATTCATGATCTTAAGGGCGTCGGCGAGGGATCTAGGCATCTAGCTGACAAGGTATAATAATTTTCTTTTATGCGTGTAATCCATTACAGAAGTGTCGCCCATTAATTCGTATAAATGGAGCGGGTCTCTAAACAAACACCTATTATGGTGGTGGGCCACCTCACATATATTGGTCAGGTAGCCAATATCTTACAATTATTTAATTGTATTTCGTATGAGAATTAAACATGCTATCAAGTTCAATCGCTTGTGAAGATTTTATATGCAAGAGTTCAATGATGATGCCGCAATATATTGCACATTCAGGGCCCGTTTGTTTTAAGGGTGTGGAATGGGTTTTATTTTGACAAGACATTAGTTGATTGTTTGGTTTGTTCTTTTGAATCAAGGAATGAGATTTGAATGAAAGAAGTGATAGTAGGCTACTTATGTTGGTTTCAAGTGGGATTGCATTTATTTGTGGGCCATATCCAATTTTCTCTCTCAATATGTGAATCATTTTATTGTTTTAATACTATTTTTTACTACTTTATCATTTATATAATATATTTTCTCTCTGTTACTTTTTTCTCAAACCTTTCTCAAATCTTTCAAAACTTTTCCAAATCCAATTCTAAACCCACCTACCAACCAAACGGGCCCTCAAATACTCAATAGATTGGAGATGCTATAAGTAACTGAGCTAAAATAATGGATAACTTTAAACTTTTTTTGTTATTTATTGTGGAAGAATAAGAATCATAAATGTTTGGTAAAAAACACATTAAATTGTGATAGTTGTTTAAGAAGATCCAACTAAAAAGTTTTGAGTGGATATGAGGAAGGTAAGCTAAAGAAGGGAAGATTTTATGAGATCAATGAGTTAATGCTTCTTTTAATCGCAAAATATATATGGACTATGGAGTGATTGGTGGGGACTTTTTTTGTTGGTGTGTTGAATTTTTGTTTAGTTTTTTTCCTCAACAAAAATAAAATAATTTTTGTTTAGTTTTCAGGATGAGTAATTATATACTCACATAAATTTTACAAAAAAACTCTCACATGCACATGTGGTAAATGAAATGGACCAATCAAATTTTATTATATTTTATCTTTCATGTTGGCATAAATATTACGATATTTAATCTAAACACCCTTGTCATGTTTTGATGATGACAAAGATGTAAGTTACAACACATAACGTAAAGTGCTTAAGTTACTTGTGATCACAAATCATCTATGCATTCATATGTCAACATCTCTCGACATCTCAACGTCTCGAGTATGCTTCAACAATCACTTAAGGTATGTATAAACAAATGTCTAATACATTTTATGATCAAAGGGATTTTTATTTAGACATTACAAATTTTATAAAATGTTATAAACATTTTATATATTTTAGAAAAACACTTTTGGTAAATAAAAGAAAATGTTTAATTCATAATAAATATATGAATTCAAATTTTTAACCAAAATCAGTTAGATTTTCACCAAATAAACTTTCCCCAGAAAAAGACAGATTTTCTGTCCGTTACAGGAGGGCGGCCCCCTAAATTGTCTGGGCGGCCCCCTTAATTTTAAGGGGGCCGACCACTATTTAAGGGGGCCGGCACGCTCCTGTTGTCAGAAATGATTCCCTATAAATACCAGTTCATTTCTGCAATTTTTTCTCACCTTTTGCACTAAAATTTTCAGTCCAAATCCTTTCTAAACATCCTTCTAAATCATTTGATCATAAGATTATAAGCTTTTGTTTAAAGTGATTTAATCCTTCACCACTCAAAGTGCAAGAGAAGAATACTTCTTATCATCAAGTCAAAGAAGTATTAGAGTCTAGTTAGTATTGATGTGAAGTTGTAGAAATAAGTTATGTAAGTACATGTAATAAGTAGATCAAGATGATCTTAATTAGTAGTGAGTAAGAAGAGGTCGGAAGAAGTTGTAATGTGAAGAAGTCATGTAGGTGTGAAGAAGTAGTAGTGTGAAGAAGTCATGTAGTCGTGAAGAAGTAGCGGCGTGAAGTAGTCGAGTAGTTGTGAAGAAGTAGTGGTGTGAAGAAGTCGTGTGTAGAAGTTGTGTAGTGATCGAAGTCGTGTCGTGAGTTTGGTTCTAGCTAGCATTAGGACTCGACATTTTGCTTGGTGTTGTTAAACGGTGTAAGCAAAGGTGTGTACGGTTTTCTCCGCCAAAAGGGAGCTTGTTGAGTAGTGTTGTGAACTCTCGAGTAGGTGACTCGGGGAGTGGAGTAGGGCAAGGAAGGTGTCCTTGTAGCCGAATCACTATAAATCATCGTATCCGGTTTGCATCTTCTTTCTCTTATCTCTTTACATTTATTCTTGCATTTATCGCTTTATATCTATGCTTGCAAATATGTGTTGGTTGTTGCTTATATTGTCATGATGATTGATTGTGTTATAGTTACAAGTTAATATTGTGATGGTGTGTATAATTATATGATATGATCTAATAGATTATTATTCACACTTCTCATATCGAGTTTAACTTAATAGTGATTTGATACAAAACATTTTAAGATTTTAAAAAGGAAAACTTTAATCAAAGATTTTGAAACAAACATTTTATAAAACGAAAAAGAGGGAAAACTATTCAACCCCCTTCTAGTTTTCCACATTTCTTACTTTCACTCACTATAATTAGATGACATGTGTACGTGTGAGAATTATTTGTAAAGTTTGAGTGAGACTAGCATTTCTCTTTGAGGATTGTGGTTGTTAGGTGTTTTGGGAGTTTAGTGGTAGGGATTTGGTTTTTTTTTTATTATTTTTTTTTTATTATTTTTTTGAACGGCGGGTTAGTTGTTGGCTCGAGTTAATGTCGCATCCTCGGGCAGAGATACCAACCGCGAGCCTCTCCTTAGGGGATAACCCCACTCCTATTCCCGATTCGCCTGATATCATTAGAGCTTGTGGTTCCCAAGTTAGGACTTCCCGGTCGGTCACCCAAACCGGTACTACTCTCACTTGGGCTCGCTTAACTACTTAAGCCTTTACCACTAGACCACAAGTGTTTTGTATATATTGTATAGTTGTATCTAGTAATAAAATTGCCTTAAAAAATAATAATAATAATAATAATAATAATAATAATAAAAATCTCATATTGTGATTTTTCCATGACAAATCAGCACTAACCAAAGGTAATTTTTAGTGAAATCAAAGGATGTATTTTTATGTTTGATAAGTACGCAAGACTAATTAACTATAATAAATAACTAAACATCATAGTTGTTAATGTAGTTAACAGGAATAACACATGATTAGCTTACTATTACCTTTGGAACCATCTTAAAATATACGAAACTAATGTGACACAATTATCAAAGGTCATTACGTTACATGATTAGGTATAATCTTTACCAACCAACAAAATTCAATGATAATTAAATACATACAGCACCCAGTCAAAATGCTCGATTTGGCTAATTGCCCAAGTTAATAAGATGTACTTAATACATATGTTATTGTACGCTTTGTCATTTCCTTTGGGTCTCGCTTTCTTTTAATTATCTTATTTAATTGAGGCGGGACGTCGTGTATTGTATTTTGGAATCATTTGGAGGTTTTTAATAACATGTTACCTTTTCAAAAAAAAAACACGTATGTTAGATAGATTACACATGAAACATTGACGTGGCTCTAACTTGTCACCTTGCAACACGAGAACACCACCCTGATGTCCACTCTCATCTTGCGGGGAATAACCCAGGGGAGAACTTAAGCCACACACAAGAGCAAAGTTTTGTGTGTGCACTTTTTATGAAGCTTCCCAAAACATCACTCTCCTTCTCTTTCTTCCCGTAAACTCTTTTTAGCTCCCAAATCATCTTTAGAAAGAGTATACCATACACTCTCATGTAACAAAGTCCACTAGGCATGGTAACTTATTTAGAACATCAAAAAATGAAGTAACATCATGATGGTACTTAAAAGTATATTTTTACTCAGTTAACATTGAAAACAATACCAACTTACTATTTTTTCGGGTAACCATAGTTTTAGGCATTTTGACCAACTAATTAATAGGTGTTAGAATAATCGACAAAACTCGAAGGGTTGTTTGATATATTTGGTTGGGGAATTGATATATACAACATTTTATTTGATAAATACGCCATCTTGTACAAACTATATAACACACCGTGCAACACTGTAATGCACACATTGTGGTGTATGCATCAAAAGAATTGGTAAATGTACCCCTAATAGATGTTGGCTGTGTTCGGTTTGTATTTGAGTCAATTTAGGATTAGTATAAGAATATGTTGGTTACTTTGTACCTTCAAATTTGAATCGACAAGACGACAACTTTGAATAAAGCTTTCATATAGTTTGTCAAATTTTTTTATATGTTTCGTGCTTTAAATACTAACAACGACGTCTGAGCCTATATGCACGAAGACTAAAACCATGTAAAGTAATCCTCTTTTAAATAACATGGCCATTTCACGATTTCTTTCACTTTTACATATTAGTAATGATAGCCACAAGATTTTTTCCATATAACCATCTTGATTGGTTGACACACCTAAACTTGTTTCATTATCCTTTTTCACATGAACACATTTGTGGTAACACGAATGTAATTAAGGAATAAGAAAATAAAAGCTCTACTTTAGTCATGGTACCCAATGACTAACTTTGAGACCCGATATCTCATTCACATCAACTCTATTTTGGACACCTAAAGGCTCATTGCGAAGCTCTCTTCGAGGAGAACGCGAACCTACAAACTATTACTTATATATATGACACATACATATAAATAATTGTGTCAAAAGTTGGTCAAAAGTCATTTTTGCCAACCCATTTTCCAACAAACACACCCTAATGTCCACTCTCACCTTGCGAGGAATAACCTGGGGGAGAACTTAAGCCGCACACAAGAGCAAAGTTTTGTGTGTGCATTTTGTATCATCACTCTCCTTCTCTTTCTTCCCATAAACTCTTTTTAGCTCCCAAATCACCTTTAGAAAGAGTATACAATACACTCTCATGTAACAAAGTCCACTAGGCATGGTAAATTATTTAGAACGTCAAAAACTGAAGTAACATCATGATAGTACTCAAAACTATATTTTTACTCAGTTAACATTGAAAACAATACCAACTTACCATTTTTTCGGGTAACCATAGTTTTAGGCATTTTGACCAACTAATTAATAGGTGTTAGAACTTAGAATAATCGACAAAACTTGAAGGGTTGTTTGATATATTTGGTTGGGGAATTGATATATACATCATTTTATTTGATAAATACACCATCTTGTACAAACTATATAACACACCGTACAACACTGTAATGCACACATTGTGGTGTATGCATCAAAAGAATTGGTAAATGTACCCCCAATAGATGTTGGCTGTGTTCGGTTTGTATTTGAGTCAATTTAGGATTAGTATAAGAATATGTTGGTTACTGTGCACCTTCAAATTTGAATCGACAAGACGACAACTTTGAATAAAGCTTTCGTATAGTTTGTCAAATTTGTTTATATGTTTCGTGCTTTGAATACTAACAACGACGTATGAGCCTATATGCACGAAGACTAAAACCATGTAAAGTAATCCTCTTTTAAAAATTAACATGACCATTTCACGATTTCTTTCACTTTTACATATTAGTAATGATAGCCGCAAGCTTTTTTCCATATAACCATCTTGATTGGTTGACACACCTAAACTTGTTTCATTATCCTTTTTCACATGAACACATTTGTGGTAACACGAATGTAATTAAGGAATAAGAAAATAAAAGCTTGTATACCGGGGTCTTATGCCCTACGTTGTACTTGTGAGACATGTTATCACCTCAGCGAGAAAGAACCGAACCCCCGCCCCTCCTTCTCCTCTTTTATGCGGAAAATGGAATCATTTTTCCCCTAAGGGGGGGGGGGGGGACGGACTTTCTTGGCACAAGTTTTAAAAGAAAGTGTTTTTTTATCATGTGTGGCCGTTTGGGTGTATGGTTTGGAAGTATCTTTAATATTATTTTTTTGTCTCAAAATAAATGTTCACTTTGAAAATACACAAAGTTACATAATTTCCATTAGTTACACTTTCCACGTGTCAAATATCATATTCGCCTTTAAAACCTTTTTTAGTTGGTTGAAATATAATTGAACATTTATTTTCGACAATACAAAAAAGAAAAGGTGACACTTGTTTGGGAATGAAAGGAGTAATTAAAAATGCAGAAGTATTTAGAAAAAGAAAATAGATTTATATAAATACTAAAAGGAAAAGCAAGAAAAAGAAAACTAAATAATGACGCGAAAATGATGTGACGAAAGAAAAACACTCGTAGCATCATCGCACTCATCGCAACATAATTTGTAATGCTGCAATAAAGAATAAAAATAAATTCTTGTGGAATGCAATAGTCCATTAAAAATAGAATAAAAAACATTATTCTTTATGTTTCAAAATTATAATTTGCATTTTTATTGGACATTTTATTGTAAACAATTGAAAAAGAGTTAAGTAGGTAGAACTGATATTTGATCGGTCGAAATATGTCAGGGTTCACTTATATCATTGTTATTTCAGCATATGTTTTGAAATCTTTCGGCTTATATATGCTTCTTATCTAAGTCGAAAACTTTCAAAATAAACCCCAACAAAATAAACTTATACTCCGTAAAACATAAGTTCAAAACCAAATAAGCGATAAGCCGGCTATAAACACTCCCCTAAATTTTGTGTTTGAAGTGACATTAATTAGGAGAAAAACAAGGAAGAAAATCTCAAACGAAAGAACAGGGTACTTTAAACACACTCACAAAACAGTCAGTCTAGTTAGTTAGTTAGTTGTTCATCTGTATAACAAAAACATCGGTGTTAGTACCAAACATATATCTTTTTGGACTCTAGGATCCAACCAAACACAGTCTTTCACTTCCTTAAAAGCACCATTTTTTTCTGAAATTAAACTAAAGAAAACAAAATGGGTCTTTGTTATTCAACAACAAGAACAAAGTCCAAGCGTCATAATCCTTTTAACAACAATAATTTTAATTACAAATCAAGAAATGTAGTGCTAACGGGTGGTGAGGATGTTAATTCTGGAGGTAGGATTTGTGGTAATGGGTGTTCGGATATTGCCTGTTTGTATACTCAACAAGGCAAAAAAGGAACTAATCAAGATGCTATGATCCTTTGGGAGGTTTGTTTTTTTCTTTCTTGTTTTTATATATAATTAAGGGGTTGATTAATTTATGGGTTAGGGGTTTATTAAGAAATAGATCAACAATTAGAAAACTTTCAACTTAGGGGGTGTTTGTTTTGGCTTATTATATAGCCAGCTTATGGCTTCTTTGGTTTTGGGCTTATGTCTCATAAGCTCATTTTTTGTAGCTTATTTTGAAACTTTTCGGCTTATGTAAGTTCATTATGTCATAATGAACTTATATAATGATTATAAGCCGAAAAGTTTCAACATAAGCCACAAAAAGTGAGCTTATGAAACATAAGCCCAAAACCAAATAAGCCATACGCCAGCTATATAAGCCGAAACAAACACCCCCTTAAAAATAATAAGCTCTCACAGGCTCACCTCAGTAAAAGAAAAGCTCTTTTGGATGAGCTTGTAAAGAAAATAAGCTTTCAAATCATAAGCTACTTAACTATCTCCAATGTGGCCTAGTGGTAAGGTGGTCCCAAAGTCTACCAGTGCTCAAACCTCGCTAGGTAAATATCTTGGGATGGCTAGGGAGAAGTCCGGAAATGGGGCCACGGGAATACTGGGTAGGCCGCTTACATGAGAGCCAAAAAGGCGCGACTTTCCCAGGGTAGCTTGACACTGATCCTTCTCTGTTTACCTGTTTAATAAGCTAATGCAAGTAGCTTTTAGAATAAAGCTTGGGCTTTGAGCTCTAACACCAGCTTGAGCTAGTTTTGCCAAACTTGATTATACATATGGATTAAAAGGATGTGATATATTTTGCGAGTTTAATTATCGTGTGGTGCATTTTCAATAAGAGAGAACACTTGTGAAAGTACATTGATTTAGAAGGTGTTTGGAATTGCTTATTTAAGTGGTTGTCTGCTTATTACTAAAGCAGACTAGAGCGTGTTTGGGGTTACTTAGTTAAGTGTTTGTCTGCCTATTGCATTGTTTTAAAGGAGATAAGCCATCTTTTGTTGGGTAAGCAATGCCAAACACCCCTTAGTAGTTTTAGAAGAAATTGAAACCCTTTATGTGCTATTTAAAGTAAGCAATGCCTAAAACCCCCTAGCAGTTTTGATTGTTTTGTATGGAACTGCTTTTGTACTTATTTTAGTGCAAGTATAAGTATTTATAAAAGTAATCAGCTTGATACATACTATTTATTAAATAGATAATAGTTTCAATGAGCAATTCCTAGATAGGGTGTATGCAAAAGTATGTTGCATATTTTGGTATATTTTTTAGACTACGTTGCCATTATATGTCATCTGAATTATTTTATGATTTCAATTGGAATAATTTTTTTAATCAGAAGTTCAACTCAAAGAGTGATGCGGTTTTTTGTGGAGTATTTGATGGGCATGGTCCTTACGGTCATATGGTGTCTAGGAAAGTTCGGGACTCGCTTCCTGTTCTCCTGTCAACTCAATGGGTGGATAGTCCCAACGGTGATCAGAATGGCAATAACGAGAACGGACATGTTAATGGAAACACACCAGAAGAAGAACTAATAGAGGAGTATTGGTGTGGACAATCAGATGTTGAGGAGAAAGAGACAATACCCGAAAAGTATTTGCCACTTAAAAAGGCTATATTGAAATCTTTTAAGTTAATTGACAAGGAACTAAAGACACATCCGTCTATCGATTGTGTCTGCAGTGGAACAACTGCTGTCACTTTGATCAAACAGGTATCTTCCCGCATAAATCTTGTAAAACTAGTTTCAGTTCATATGATTGACATGATAATAAGTTCATTGGCCTTTTTTTTTTTTTTTTTTTTTTTTTTTTTTTTTTTTTTTTTTTTTTTTTTTTTTTTTTTTTTTTTTTTTTTTTTTTCTCTCTCTCTCTCTCTCTCTCTCTCTCTCTCTCTCTCTCTCTCTCTCTCTTTAAATGTTCTTTTATTCTTTGAAGATACAGTGTTTTGGTCAAGTGGGTATGTATTATAATTCAGTGGCTATTGTATAGGTGAAATAGAAGCGAGCTTAAGTAACCATTAGGTTAGAGCTTGTTTTCGTAAGTTAGTTGTTAAAGATTACGCAGTAATAAATATCTAAGCTTTAGATAGATTTTGGCATTTGTTAGTATGTTTGTACATGTTGACGCGAGGTATTGACAAGACTCACTAATACATTTTACTTTTTGGTCAAGTGGGTATGTATTATAATTCAGTGGCTATTGTATAGGTGAAATAGAAGCGAGCTTAAGTAACCATTAGGTTAGAGCTTGTTTTCGTAAGTTAGTTGTTAAAGATTACGCAGTAATAAATATCTAAGCTTTAGATAGATTTTGGCATTTGTTAGTATGTTTGTACATGTTGACGCGAGGTATTGACAAGACTCACTAATACATTTTACTTTTTGATACACCTATATCTTAATTGAGACTTTGACCCACAACGTATTGGTTGATGGGAATGGGACATCCAGGTAGCGCTGGGCAGAACGTTCGTCCAAAATTTCTTAATCTAATGATGGTTTATATCTAAGTATGGGGTTAACGACTATAATTGTGTAACCAAACACCAATAGTGATGGTTCTTCAGGGTCAGGATCTTGTAATTGGAAATGTCGGTGACTCGAGAGCGGTGCTGGCAACAAGAGATGAGAACAATTCATTAGTCCCGGTCCAGTTGACTATTGACTTGAAACCGAATCTCCCAAGTAACTCATTTTCTCTGTTTCTATGTTGAAAGGGTGTTTGGAATTGCTTTTTTAAGTGCTTATCTACTTATTTTAATGCAAATAAGCACATATATATAAGTAGGTTTAAACCTGCTTATTTTTTAAGTAGATAAGCAGTTGAAAGCAAGCAATCCCAAACTCCTCCTAATTGAAGTGTAGTTTAAAGAGTGGCAGTACTTAAGTCTTATTAAAGGAATTATATAAATTGTTTCAGGAGAAGCGGCTAGGATAGAGCAATTTAATGGAAGGGTGTTTGCATTACAAGACGAGCCAGAAGTGGCACGCGTATGGTTGCCCCACTGTGATACTCCTGGTCTAGCAATGGCCAGAGCATTTGGAGATTTTTGTCTAAAGGATTTTGGTTTAATTTCTGTCCCAGATATTTTTTATCACCGTATTACTGACCGAGACGAGTTTGTGATCCTCGCCACTGACGGGGTACCTTTTTCTTCAGGGAAATAACTAATCTTACTCTATTGAGTGGCCTAGTACATACTATACTTTTTTCTATTTTTATCCCCAAACTAACCCAATGTATTGCGAAACAAGTTGCAAAAAGCCTTACATGTCGCACAATGTTAGAGAGTCCATGAAATTCTTATTTTGTGAAGTTATGAGAAAATTTTGGAAAAATTCAAGTTTTTAGCAGTTTCGGGTGATTTGCAAAAGTAAGGGTTTATTTGTGGATAAACATCGAAAAAACGTATACTTTGTTATAGGTCCCTCTCAAAAGAGTCAGATTGGTAATCTTCATTTTTCTGCTGTGTAAAACTGTAAATAACTGAAATATCATAGAAGCTAATGTTATTATTTGGGTAGGTATGGGATGTCCTATCTAATAAGGAAGCAATCGACATTGTGGCTGCAGCCCCAAGCCGAGCAACTGCAGCCAGAGCTCTTGTCGACTGTGCTACAAGAGCATGGAAGCTCAAATACCCCACGTCCAAAACCGACGATTGTGCTGTTGTTTGCCTATACCTCGACCAAAAGCACGCGCACAATTTACCCAAGACTATCGATAAGGAAGTGAAAAAACCACATGTTGATCTTGTTGACCAACCTGCTCTCGGGTATTCAGGTACTGTTAGATATACTAATGAGATTGTGCCTGACATCGAAGCAATCCATCCAGAAAAGAGCATTGGAGTGTCTAAAAGAAGCCTAGGCGAATGCATTACAACCCCCGAAGATGAAGAGTGGTCCGCTCTTGAAGGTGTGACTCGTGCCAATAGTTTGCTAAGCATTCCAAGGTTCTTTTTGGGCGATAAACGATCATCCAGCTGGAGAAAATCTACTCCCAAGACATAAAATTCAATCATCGCTCGATAGTCTCTCGCATTCAGGTCATTTTTTCTGTCGAACAAGTAGAGAACATGGAAATTTTGTTGGTAATGCTAGCTTTAGAGGGTGTTTTTGATTGCTTATCTTAAACTATTTGTGTGTTCTAAAACTAAGGAGATGCCAACATGTTGCTAAATTGGCCTGATAACAAGCAGACAAGCAATCCCAAACACCCTCTTTGTATCAGAAATTGGATATGTAGTTTGTTTCTTGTACTGTTTTTTCTGGGCATATAAGATTGGGCCTAGTTATTTCTTTATATTGGGCTTTATGTTGAAGATTTAGTATAACACATTTTGGTCTACAAACCTAGTAAGAGGTTTTTTTTTTTGCTTAAATGTATGAACTCTTTTATAGAATTAGAAAAGTTTTATCTTTTACTCAGAAATTTGTTTTTATATATCATAAAATTATCAATTTAGAGACTTTTGCTTGTGTACATTTTAAGAATATATTTTGACACAGTAGAATAAAATTTTATGTATGAAATGTCACAATCTTTATTACCAATTGCCTCCTCTTTTGACACTGACAACTTTAAATAGCACAAGAAACTACTGCCACTGCACCCTCCTGGACTATAATTATGCAGATAACATACAATTTGGAGTTTATCTGAGAGCACAAGTAACTAGTTGTTACTTTGGATTAGTTTGCACAAAAAGGCAAGTTACTTTTAAAGGGTGTAAAGGGCTAATAAACAAAAGACCTTCAAAGAGGTTGTTTGTTATATCAAATTGTCAATTGTCATAAGAGCATCACCACTCATCACTGATGTTATCTCAACGCCACATCGGAATACTGTTTCACCATATCCCGAACACTTTTACCCGTAATGGATAATGCTCATCACTAACGACTTTTTTTCTAAAAAAAAGAGAGACCAAGCTCGGCCTGACGACCATGAGTCACTTGAGCACAAGCAGGCCATAATGGTCACCTTGAGTGACCTCGACCCAAGCTTAATGATGCCAAGCATTTTTGTGCCTGCTTTAAGAGTGGTAAGTGTATCAAAGTCAAATGATACTTTTTAATGTTTATATAAGAAAAATATCTTTTTGGTTAAAATGGAATACATGGGACTTAATTTTTTTTGAATATATCACTTCATAAATAATTGTCGTACCCACAAATAATAGAAAGGAAATAGTATGGATGAAAACCAAATGAAGGACGAAAGATTCTCTTTAAATGAGAAAATGGTGGAATTTGAAATCAAGAACACTAAAAGTTAGTGAAAATGTATGAACCAGTGCAGCTTTTTAATTCTTACACTCCAAATGGTAAATACTATCAACTATCAAGAAAAGAAAAGGACATTCCACCATCTATTCCATTTTGCCAATTTTCCAAGAAATTCAATTATTTATGCACGAGAATTGATTTGCACACTTTTATTTTTTACTACGATATTCTATTATATGCATTACATAGTTGTACAATGTTTACAATATGTTTTGACTGCTTGTACATTTGAGTATCCCAATAAATATAAAGAATGTGCAAATCAATTCCTATTTATGCGCACTTATATACTGACGAGAAAATATTAGTTATTATATATTTTTTTATTGAATTATGTCATCGAAATCCCTCATGTTCATTAGAATATTAGCCGGTATAATGATATCAGGTTTTTACCGAAGACAACTTAACGGTACATCTTTTTTTACATCCCATTTATCATCGTATGGTTACCACATTTTTCACCATTTACCACGCTTAAAACACGCGCATACCCCATGACAAGCTCACACACGACACATAAATTTATTTTTATCAATGGTATGCACTAAGGGCGCTCACGGTCTAAAAACAGGACCGGAACGGACCGAGACCGAGTGAGGCAAAAACCCTATACCGAGACCGGACCGAATGTGGTCGGTCCGGTCCAAATAGGCTTAATGCCCTGTTTGTATGCCGGACCGGACCGAGACCGAGACCGAAATAATGAAAAACCCCGTACCGAGACTAGACCGTTGGTCCTTTGGTCGGTCCGGTCGGTCGATCCGGTCAGATTGCTCACCCTTAGTGTGCACCACATACGGGATTAGGTATAGTTGTAGTTGTGTTAACGCGTGAATACATTTCGCACCTATATCTCATTTTGCTAGGTCCTTCACGCGTGAATCCACCTGTATTGCCCTTAACGCAAAAAATAAAAAATAATAAAAATAAAATAAAATAAAATAAAAAATCGTACGTGGTAACGAGCATTCATTACGTTTAGACTTATAGGCCATGCTCTTCAATAAAAAAGCTATTGAACATGATCGCTATTACTCAATAAAAAAGAAGCTGAGATCACATGAAATGCATCGCATATGCATATCTTTTTGTGAGTGAAGCCTGGTTGTGGTTTTTTTGTATTGCTTAAAGATCACCAAGTTATATATATTATACATGTAGTTTAACCAATGAACTTGTGTCTTAATGGCATTTCATGTGTAACAATGTCCTTAACTAATAGGTTGTGGGTTCAAATTTTGTATAAGATATTATAAGATTGATTTGTCGTATATAAAAGGTGAGATAGTCATTGATAAAAAAACATGCACTATTTATATTCACATATTATCAAATAAGTGTTAATAAATACTTTGTTATAAGAGAGCAATAATTAGCTGAGTTGATCAATATACTAGTTAGTACCATTGATTTGCTTCTCTTAATAAGGTCTTCTTCTACACAAAAAAGTGTTGTTAGGACCACGTACAAACAACTAACTAAAGTCTTGTATATTATATACACTAGTTATGACCCAACAAATAATATCAACATTATATATAATTTGTTTGATAGGTGTATTTTATAAACTAGTTATGTAGAAAATAATAACAAGACATTACACATGTCAAATATATTTTGTTTGATATTGAGTTAAAATGATGTTTTGTTACATGCATATCAAATAACTTTTGTAACATTGCACAAAGAACTGCTAATTAACTAAACTTTTTTGCTTACATGATGTTTTTACAGTGCGATGTTTTGAAATTTCAACCATTTTGCCATTCTCCATATGTTATTATACTTTAAATGGGTGATACATTGATCAATTAGTATTAAATTTCTAAAATGTGTGAAAATCAAATGTTAGTAAAATTTATGATGTTACAAATATTCTAATTAGTTCGAGTGTTTTTAGGCTAGTGTGCAAGGAGGTGATGGGATCACCATCCGGCCCCACTTCACACTTCTCTCCCTTGCCCACCAATATTTGCATCACCAAAAACACAATTCCCAAAACATTATTCGGTGAACACTTCACCAAATGAAAAAGCAAAATAATTGGGCCCCATGTGTACTTTTTTATTGTAATTATTGTGTGTGAGTGTGTGAGGGGTATTTAGTGAGGTTTATTTTTATAAAGTGGGTATTTAATTAAAAGTGAAGTTAAAGGTGATGATGCTTTCCTTGTCTTCCAAAAAGTAAAGAGTGGTGAAGGGAAGTGAGAGGAGAGAGAAAGCTGACGTGGCGCTGATGTGTATGGTGAAGGTGTAGTCACCTTGCCTACTAGCCTTATGAACAAAGATGTTGAGTTGAAGTACAGTAACACGCAGTTAAATTAGTTGCCTAAAATGGCACAACATTAATTCAAACTAAATATAACTCTTATTCTTTTTTGACCATAAATAAAGACAAATCATTCTTATACTGTGTACTTGAACTTAAGAAAGTGAGAGTACTTTATTAAATAAAACACATCGCATGGGTACGAAAATAATTCGTACAAACCTCTAGAGACATGACATGAGGTCTAATTTATTTAGAAACAAAAAATGAAAAACGTGATAATTCTCTTCGATTTGATGTGAAAACAAGTCAATCTTGGAAGGTTGTGCCTTTATATGTGGCTATGTGATAACCGTTGAAGTAACTACGAGATCAAGTTTGTCAAGTTTTAAGATAGTTTTTGACCTAAGTGAAGATCGAAGATCAAAGCTTCTCTTCATGACTTCATATGTAGTTTTAGTTTCACGCAGTGCCGTCTTTGAGGGTGAGTAAGATGGTTGATCGCTCGGAGTTTCCAAAATTCATGAGCCCCAAAATTTCCCACGTATTAATATTTTAAAACAAAGTGTGCGTACAAAATTTCGGTTGTACGTTAGGATTTACTACAAACATGTTACAGTGACGATGTTTCTATAGTGATTTGGTACGATATATTATTTATGATTAATATGGTTTTTAAGACTTTGCAATCAAAAGAAACTAATCATTGATGATGCTCTTAAACACCTGGTTTGGTTTGGCCGTCTCTTATGCTTCCGACCTCCAATATCAGGTATAAATATATATAGTCATATATAAAGCTTTACTGATACAACTCATTCTGTTGGAGATGTCTTTCTTATTTTGTCAGTTGTTGCAACGACTTGTTGGTTTATATCACGATCTCGTAACAATTTTGTTTTTGAAAATGTGACACTATCCCCACATAGCACCTTGGCCTTTATTTGTGCTCAACCTAATGACTTTTAGAAGTTTGTTACTCATCAATCAAATTCAAGCGTTGCCTCAACGGCCACCAACCTTGATTCCACCTCACACACTTCTCTATCGTGGATACCCCCTACGGCTTTTCAATGAAGTTAAATTGTGATGTTGCTTTCAAGAATTCTAGTGTTGCTTTTGCTATAGTTGTTCATGATTCTACAGTTATCTCCATTATGTCATCGGTAATCATTGCCATGTCATATCTCTTCTCAATGACGAGATCATTGCAGTACACTCTGCTTGCTCACTAGCATTTAATCATGGGTGGTTTAATGCAATTGTGGAATCTGACTCCCTAATAACTATCTCTTTACTATCTTTAGACATATCCCACCGTGGAGTTTAGCTGCGCTTTGTGGATGACATTCGCTTATGGGCAAAACATATGCATATAACGTTTTCTTGGGTTAACTGAGGAAAAAAATTAAGTAACTCATTGGGTTGCTCGTCATGCGTTTTTTTACTACTTTAGGGTTGAGTTGGGATGTTTTCTTCTTCGAAAAACTTATCACGCTTTTGAGGAGTGATTTGTCCGGATGTTATGTTTTTTTTAATGCATACGTTCTTTCAAAACAAAAATAATTAATTAATTCAAGATTTTGAAACAAAAAATGCTAAAAGGATGGCATTTTTACATAAAAAAATTCGTATTGTCTCTTCTAAAATGGTGATATTTTGTATTGCACGTTAACTTTTGAGGGCTCCATTTTCACCTTCGCCCAGGGCTTCCGAAAACTCGAGGACATCCCCGGTTTCACATTGTTGTTCAAAGTAACCTCAACTCCTATAACGCTAAAGGTCAAAGATTGAGCTTCTTTAATATTAGATGTTTTTGCAGTTTCATTTATGCTGCTAATGGTGGAATGGAGAGGAGACAATTATGGAGAGATCTAAGAGCAGCCAAAGCTATCATTCAAGATACTCCATGGATGCTTATTGGTGACTTTAATGTCACTCTAAAGACCGATGAACATTCAGCTGGCAGTTCTAATACAACAAATGATATGCAAGACTTTATGGAGTGCATTAATGAGATGGAATTTGAAGATATCTGCAGTGCTGGTCTTTTCTATACCTGGTTGAAATCTCCTCTTAAGCCTACCACTAGTATTATGAAGAACCTTGATAGAATCATGGTGAATGAAGATTTTATAAAGACTTTTCCTGCTGCTCATGGTCACTTCCTTCCTTTTATGACCTCTGATCACAGCCCTGCTGTTCTGATTATTCCTGAAAGTGTTCCTAAGAAGTCTAAAGCTTTCAGGTTTGCTAATTACATTACAGATAAGGCTGAGTTCCATACTGTGGTTAAAGAAGGATGGGATAAAGAGGTGTTTGGGTGTAACATGTTTAGAGTGGTCAAAAAGCTGAAAGCTCTTAAGAAACCTTTAAACAATCTAAACTGGAAGAATGGGGATCTTTTTGAGAGAGTTGTGAAGCTAAAAGAAGAGTTAAAGCAATTACAGTTTCTGATGGAAGCAAATCCTTATTGTAATCAAATTAAGGATAAAGAGGCTGAGTGTTTGGCTAAGTATATGGAAGCTGTTACAGATGAAAAAAAGTTTCTTTTTCAAAAAGCTAAGATTGATTGGTTGCACAAAGTCATACAAAGTAAAAGACAAATGACAAGAATCCTGAGTATTAATGATGCTGATGGGAATAGTGTTGAGAGTAACATGGTTGCTTCTAAATTTGTTGAGCATTTTCAAAAATTCTTGGGTTCTGTGGATAATGTCTCCCCTATAAGTGATGCAGAGAGTTTATTTGCAAAGAAACTTTCTGAAGATGATTCTTTATCCATGATTGCTGAAGTTACTTCTGAAGAAATCAAAGGAGCAATGTTTGAGATCAAAGATGAAAAAGCACCGGGGCCTGATGGGTATACAGCTGCATTTTTCAAGAAAGCATGGAGTATTGTGGGAGAGGATGTTTGTGATGCTATAAAAGATTTCTTTAATAATGGGAAGCTGCTTGTTGAGGTTAATTCTACATTAATTTCTCTTATTCCTAGAATCAAAAACCCCACAAGAGTATCTGAATGTAGACCCATTGCATGTTGTAATGTGATTTACAAATGCATTAGTAAAATCCCCACTAACAGAATTAAGGCCTCTCTTAACAAGCTGGTTAACCATAATCAAAGTGCTTTTGTACCTGGAATATTAATTCAAGATAATTTGCTTCTTACTCAAGAGTTACTAAAGGGGTATAATTGCAAGAATGGGGCTAAAAGGTGTGCTTTGAAAGTGGATATAGCAAAGGCTTATGACACAGTGAATTGGTGCTTCTTAGAAAGTGTATTAAAACAGTTTGGATTCCATGAGAAAATGGTCAAGTGGATAATGATATGTGTGACTACTGCTTCTTTTACTTTAAGCATAAATGGAGAGAGGCATGGTTATTTCAAAAGTGGTAGAGGTCTTAGGCAAGGGGACCCTATCTCACCATATTTGTTCACCTTAATCATGGAAGTATTCTCATTAATGATGGCAAGAAGAGTTAATCAAATTCAGGGATTTAAATATCACAAAGGGTGTAAGGAACTTAAGTTGACTCATCTTTCATTTGCTGATGATTTACTGATCCTTTGCCATGGTGATTATAATTCAGTGAAGATCATAAGAGATGCATTGAATGAGTTTAGTGATTCTTCTGGCCTGAAACTTAATATTGGGAAGAGTACAATCTTTTTTGGAAGTGTGAATGAAGAAGAAAAACAAAGAATTCTAGATATTTTGCCTTTTAGTATTGGAAAGCTTCCTGTGAAATATCTTGGAATTCCTTTGTTAGCTAAGAATATTGGAATCAATGATTGTAAAGAGTTGGTGGATAAAGTGAGAAACAAGATAAGTGACTGGAAGAATAAAGTTTTGTCCTATGCAGGTAAACTTCAACTCCTTGCTTCTGTATTAACTGCAATGCAAACATACTGGGCTGCAGTCTTGAAATTACCAAAAGCTGTTGTCAAAGAAATTAATAGTCTGCCTAAGAATTTTCTGTGGAATCAAGGGAAATGTAGTAAAGGACAGGCTACAGTGGCTTGGTCTATAGTTTGTTGCTCAAAAGAAGAAGGTGGTCTTGGTTTGAAAAGGTTGGATCAATGGAATGAGGTACTTCTGGTTAAACACATTTGGAAATTAATGACTAATGCAGACAGTCTTTGGGTCAAATGGGTTAACAGGGTGAAACTTAAGGGGAGATGTTTTTAGGATTTGAAAGCTGACAATCAGGACAGTGGAACTTGGAAAACTTTGTTGGATTTGAGAGTGAAAGTAAGGCCACTCATCATTCATGTTCTTGGCAGTGGTAAAAATACTTTAATGTGGTATGACTTCTGGCACAGTTCTGGTCCCCTATCAAATAGAATTTCTAACAAAAGTATATATGATGCAAGATTAAAAAGTGATGTGTCTGTGGCTGACATGATTGAGGGAAATAATTGGTGTTGGCCTAATGAATGGTATAGGAAATTTCCTTTTCTTAACCATGTTCAAGTGCCTGTTTTGGATATTGCCAAAAATGATGCAGTCAAATGGAGAGACAAAAAAGGTAAGATAGTTAATTTTACCACAAAAGAAGTTTGGAAAGACTTTAAGGAGGATCTTCCAGTTGTGAAATGGTGGAAAGCTATTTGGTTCTCACAGTGTAATCCTAGATGGGCTTTCACTCTATGGATGGCTGTTAGAAGGAAGCTACTTACCCAAGATAGAATGTTGAAATGGACAAATGACAATCTGCTATGCTCATCATGCAAGAAAACTCATGATTCACATAATCATTTGTTTTTTCAGTGTGATTTTTCTAGTGAAGTTTGGAAAGGGCTTAAACAGCACATTAAGAGCTCTCTTATTCCTGATAGTTGGGATCAAATTGTTGTTATGATGGAAGATATGAACTTCTCAAATTCTATTTGGAGTATGGTAAACAGATTTATTCTTGCTGCTTCTGTTTATTATATCTGGAAAGAAAGGAATGAAAGACTTTTCTCACAAAATCATAAGAGCTATGAGATTGTGTTGCAGAACATAAAGGAGCAAGTTAGATGTCAACTTATGAGTTTGAAGGTGAGGAAAACTGTGAATACAGTGAAGGTAGCGGAAGAATGGAACATTAAATTTCAATATTGATTCTATTCTCATGGTATCTCTGCTGCTGGTATTACTAGTGAATGTAAAGGCTAGTATGTTGCTGCAGGGGTGTTTGGATAAGTGTTTTACCCAAACTGTTTATGAGTATTTTGACTTTGGCAGTTTCAAAAGTCAAAATAATAGATCAAACCATAACAATGGGCTTTTACTAGTACCTTGGAGTTCATTTGGTGTGACTGTACTTGCTTGAACCTCAAAGTTCTAACCATGTTTGGCTTAAGGAGGAAACTGGTTGGTTTTGACATCATGGAGGGTGAGTGTTCCCAAGTAACTGAAGCCCTTCTTTGAGAGGGAAATGTAGGTTACTTTGGTAGAGCCCCCCCATGGATGGGTAAGGGTTCCTAGTGATGTCATTTTTCATTTCCACTTAAGCTACTGTGGTGGCAGGTTGAGTGGTTAAGATGCCAATTTTCCAAGAAATTCAATTATTTATGCACGAGAATTGATTTGCACGCTCTTGTTTTTTACTATGATATTCTAGTATGTGCATTACATAATTGTACTATGTTTACAATATGCTCTGACTGCTTGTATATTTAAGTGTCCCAATAAATATAAAGAGTGTTCAAATCACTTCCTATTTATGCGCACTTATATACAGATGAGAAGATATTAGTTATTATATTTTTTTTTATTGAATTATGTCATCGAAATGTTCATAAGAATATTAGCCGGTATAATGATATCAGGTTTTTACTGGAGACAACTTAACGGTACATCATCTTTTTTACATCCCATTTATCATCGTATGGTTACCACATTTTTCACCATTTACCACGCTTAAAACACGCACATACCCCATGACAGGCTCACACATGACACATAAGTTTATTTTTATCAATGGTATGCACTAAGGGTGCTCACGGTCTAAAAACTGGACCGGACCGGACCGAGATTGAGTGAGGCAAAAACCCTAGACCGAGGCCGGACCGAATGTAGTCGGTACGGTCTCGGTCCGGTCGGTCGGTCCGGTCCAAGTAGGCTAAATGTCCGGTTTGTAAGCCGGACTAAACCAGACCGAGACCGAGATCGAAATAATGAAAAACCCCATATCGAGACCGGACCTTTGGTCCTTCGGTCGGTCCGGTTGGTTTTGTCGGTCGATCCGGTTGGATTGCTCACCCTTAGTATGCACCACATACGGATTGGGTATAGTTGTAGTTGTGTTAACGCGTGAATCCATTTGGCACCTCTAACTCATTTTGCTAGGTCCTTCACGCGTGAATCCACCTATGTTGCCCTTAACGCAAAAAAAATAAAAAAATAAATAAATAAATAAATAAATAAATAAATAAATAAATAAATTAAATTAATAATAATAATAATAATAATAATAATAATAATAATAATAATCGTACGTGGTGACGAGCATTCATTACGTTTAGTCTTATAGGCCATGCTCTTCAATAAAAAAGCTGAGATCACATGAAATGCATCGCATATGCATATCTTTTTGTGAGTGAAGCCTGGTTGTGGTTTTTATGTATTGCTTAAAGATCACAAAGTTATATATATTATACATGTAGTTTAACCAATGAACTTGTGTCTTAATGGCATTTTATGTGTAAAAATGTCCTTAACTAATAAGTTGTAGGTTCAAGTCCTATTTAAGATATTATAAGATTGATTTGTCGTATATAAAAGTTCAGATAGCCATTTATAAAAAAACATGCACTATTTATATTCACATATTATCAAATAAGTTGTTAATAAATACTTTGTTTATATAAGAGAGCAAGAATTAGCTGAGTTGATCAATATACTAGTTAGTACTATACCATTGATTTGCTTCTCTTAATAAGGTCTTCTTCTACACAAAAAAGTGTTGTTAGGACCACAAACAACTAATTAAGTCTTGTATATTATATACATTAGTTATGACCCAACAAATAATATCAACATTATATATAATTTGTTTGATAGGTTTATTTCAAGAACATCAACATAAAGTTTGCTATGGACCACAACCAAGTCATATATAATATTTTATAAACTAGTTATGTAGAAAATAATAACAACACATTACACATGTCAAATATATTTTGTTTGATATTGAGTTAAAATGATGTTTTATTACATGCATATCAAATAACTTTTGTAACATTGCACAAAGAACTGCTAATTAACTAAACTTTTTTGCTTACATGATGTTTTTACAGTGCGATGTTTTGAAATTTCAACCATTTTGCCATTCTCCATATGTTATTATACTTTACATGGGTGATACATTGATCAATTAGTATTAAATTTCTAAAATGTGTGAAAATCAAATGTTAGTAAAATTTATGATGTTACAAATATTCTAATTAGTTCGAGTGTTTTTATGAACAAAGATGTTGAGTTGAAGAAGTACAGTAACACGCAGTTAAATTAGTTGCCTAAAATGGCACAACATTAATTCAAACTAAATATAACTCTTATTCTTTTTTGACCATAAATAAAGACAAATCATTCTTATACTGTGTACTTGAACTTAAGAAAGTGAGAGTACTTTATTAAATAAAACACATCGCATGGGTACGAAAATAATTCGTACAAACCTCTAGATACGTGACATGAGGTCTAATTTATCTAGAAACAAAAAATGAAAAACGTGATAATTCTCTTCGATTTGATGTGAAAACAAGTCAATCTTGGAAGGTTGTGCCTTTATATGTGGCTATGTGATAACCGTTGAAGTAACTACGAGATCAAGTTTGTCAAGTTTTAAGATAGTTTTTGACCTAAGTGAAGATCGAAGATCAAAGCTTCTCTTCATGACTTCATATGTAGTTTTAGTTTCACGCAGTGCCGTCTTTGAGGGTGAGTAAGATGTTGATCGCTCGGAGTTTCCAAAATTCATGAGCCCCAAAATTTCCCACGTATTAATATTTTAAAACAAAGTGCGTACAAAATTTCGGTTGTACGTTAGGATTTACTACAAGCATGTTACAGTGACGATGTTTCTATAGTGATTTGGTACGATATATTATTTATGATTAATATGGTTTTTAAGACTTTGCAATCAAAAGAAACTAATCATTGATGATGCTCTTAAACACCTGGTTTGGTTTGGCCGTCTCTTATGCTTCCGACCTCCACTATCAGGTATAAATATATATTGTCATATATAAAGCTTTACTGATACAACTCATTCTGTTGGAGATGTCTTTCTTATTTTGTCAGTTGTTGCAACGACTTGTTGGTTTATATCACGATCTCGTAACAACTTTGTTTTTGAAAATGTGACACTATCCCCACATAGCACCTTGGCCTTTATTTGTGCTCAACCTAATGACTTTTAGAAGTTTGTTACTCATCAATCAAATTCAAGCGTTGCCTCAACGGCCACCAACCTTGATTCCACCTCACACACTTCTCTATTGTGGATACCCCCTACGGCTTTTTAATGAAGTTAAATTGTGATGTTGCTTTCAAGAATTCTAGTGTTGCTTTTGCTATAGTTGTTCGTGATTCTACAGTTATCTCCATTATGTCATCGGTAATCATTGCCATGCCATATCTCTTCTCCATGACGAGATCATGGCAGTACACTCTGCTTGCTCACTAGCATTTAATCATGGGTGGTTTAATGCAATTGTGGAATCTGACTCCCTAATAACTATCTCTTTACCATCTTTAGACATATCCCACCATGGAGTTTAGCTGCGCTTTGTGGATGACATTCGCTTATGGGCAAAACATATGCATACAACGTTTTCTTGGGTTAACTGAGAAAAAAAATTAAGTAGCTCATTGGGTTGCTCGTCATGCGTTTTTTTTACTACTTTAGGGTTTAGTTGGGATGTTTCTTTCTTCGAAGAACTTACCACGCTTTTGAGGAGTGATTTGTACGGATGTTATGTTTTTTTATAATGCATACGTTCTTTCAAAACAAAACTAATTAATTAATTCAAGATTTTGAAACAAAAAATGCTAAAAGGATGGCATTTTTACATAAAAAAATTCGTATTGTCTCTTCTAAAATGGTGATATTTTGTATTGCACGTTAACTTTTGAGGGCTCCATTTTCACCTTCGCCCAGGGCTTCCGAAAACTCGAGGACATCCCCGGTTTCACGTTGTTGTTCAAAGTAACCTCAACTCCTATAAGGCTAAAGGTCAAAGATTGAGCTTCTCTTGAACGATGTTAAGTTTTTTCCCCCTTAAATGCCTTCGGTGTTTTATTAATCCTTGTAACATTCACTAACACATAGTAATTATTTCCCCCTTGCTTCTTGCTAGGTTAATTTTATCTATATAGCAATCTTCTGATCGAAAAAAAGAGATATACTAGTTTTTAACAAGATACGCATAGAACATCGCACAAAATGCGTATTGCAACTTGATTGAAGAAACGAAATTATCATACAGTGGTCCATATAGAGGAGGCTTTGTGTTGGTTCATCTTTAATATATAAAATGCACAAACTTTGATCAAGTTTTGGATAATTGAATGCGTGTTGTAGGCTTGAACCTACAAATGTGTTGGACCATCCCGGCCAATTCATGCATCGAGAATTACCACTTGTAGTTTTTTTACAGCAAATTTTGAGCTATGAGATGTTTACTAGTACTATCTTTTACTTTAAAGTTTTATGATGTTGAGTAACAAAATTTTTTGAACGGTAATAATATTAATAAGGCTCTAACAAGGAGCTAGAGAGAGTTACATATGGAATAACATCACGAGAACGAAGCTTTCTAGAATCTATTTTGATCGATCCATGAGAAAATCAAGAGCATGCATGATGTCATTATATCATTGAGAATGAGTTCTTTTTTATTGACGTTTAGAATTAAGCATTGACCATTTAATTAAAACATATATACCATGATGTTCAATTCAACACTTGTATGGTGTGTTTTTTTACTATACAAGATCCGTTTAAAACAGATCTTCTACGTTAATGAATCAAACTTGTTTTGTGCAAACCAAAGACGTGGTCCCACCCTAGATATCCCCGACCAAGGCTCGATTACAAACATTAATCCAAGAATACTTAGTAATGGCTAAAAAAATCTAAAAGATAATGAGGACAAGAAAATAATATGACATGAAGAACACACGTGTGTGCAGTAAGAGGGGCTCATAAATAATGGTAGAATGTGTGCAATCAATCCCACTAGGGGACAATCTACTACTTGCAAATTTGCATAAATAATGGCTTTAACTAAATGTCTTATTCTTAATTCTTTACACGTAAACAAGGCGAGACACTCGTAAGTTATTTGAGATTTACTCTGAAGATCGATATTTGAAATTGACTTGACTGTAATCTAGTTACTATGAACTCAAGCTACTCGAGTAGAAATCCGAATCGCGTTCAAGTTTGAAAGTATTCGGCCTGTAAAGCTCACGACCTTTATCAAAATTTGGCTAGATTGCATTTTTACTCTTTTATGTACATAAACTAAAATGTATGAATATCCAACAGAGTCAAGTTATATATGTCGATTGTTTATCGAGCTCGAGCTTGAAAGGTTGTAGGCTCATTCGAGCTCGAGCCGATTTTTGAGCTCAAATTGAGTTCGAGCATCAAATTTAAATCTCAATCTAACACGATTTATAGTAGTCGAGTTGGGGTTGGGCTTGGCATTAATCGGCTTAACTCGACTCGATTACACCGATCAAAATTTTAGTTTGGTCTAGAATAATGGTTTATCTGTAAATCATGACCAATCAAAACTTAGAAATGGTTAACAGTAAAATCTTTACAATATATTAAAAGTTAAAACCATATACTATTACTAAACTTGATATTTATTTTGAAACTAAAGAAGTAACATAATGCTTACTAATTGCTATGAAAGTCCGTTTTTACCGGAGTCATAACATTATCATACTATAATTCTTAGGTTTTCATTTTGGTATCATGTTCTGTAATCGATATCTTTGAAATGATTAGCATTTTAGCATTTTTGTATACATGTCGATTAAAAGTAAAATGATATAATAGTAGTAGTTCATCAAGGAGTGGGCATGTTGCATTGAAAGCTTTGCGTGTATTTGGTGTACTCTTTTGGAAAAGTGTTCCTACACACCTTTTAGCATTAAAATATACAAAAAGTAAAAGAAACCACAATTTTTTTTTAACTGTTATGCATGGCTGAGACGGTTTACCAAGATGCCCTTTTTGTTTTCATTCAAATCTCTTTTGAACTTCGTTTTCATTCATGTCTAATCATACAAATTTATGACCTAAGTTTTGTAAAAGACTTTTTAAGAAATGATTGTCCAACGCTTTGTCCGGATTTTAATATATTTGATGCTTATTGTGATGTTCACATATGACCTAATCTCGTATCAGTAATATTTACTTATTATTGCTAGTGTACGTGAATGTTGACCGATCACATTAACCGTGTCAACCGTGTAAAACAAAAGTACTTCAACAAAGCAGTAAATATTTACCTAGTTTGATTTTGTATGACGGTTTGTTCACATCTCGTAAATTAATCGACCAAAAAGTCAAAAGTCATATATTGCTAAAAGATGTGGCTGAAAAAAGACGTGAAACACCCAACTTGAGGACACTAGGAATAGAAATAAAGGGATCTTCATGTTAAGAGCAAAAAAAACTTATGACCTTGATGGAATCGTGAATTAGGATGAATCGGTAGTGTTCAACAATAGAGAAGCTTGCTTTGACGTGGTTGTTCATACTACCACATTGATTATTTCACGATATCAAAATTAAGCGTGCTTTGACTTGAAACGACCATCGAGATTCATTCATCGAAAATATTTAGGATTATTTGCAATGATCACTTAATGTTAAGTAACGCAACTTTAAGCATAAGTGCCCAACACATGCACATTGTGCGTGGTTTATAGATACATATAGACACTAGCATCATATTCGCGTAAAGCGACGATCACAATTAATTTGACGTTGGTTTTGCTATTTTAGAAGAAAGAGTTTATACGAGCAATGAAAGGAGGAAAACTATTATAAAAACCCGTATGATGATGATGATGATTTTGATGACTGAAGCTCAAATGGAGTCTGTAACGCTTTTGACATCAGTCTCTGTAGTCAAATTAGATAAGGTTTTTTTAGGTCCTAGTTTATGTGTTAAGCACAGTAGGTGGGTTTGTTTTGCCTTTTTAGGCTGAGATGTGTGACTACCTCACATCTATTGTACTTATTTCTTTCTTTTGGCATAATAAAATTTACTAGAGGTATTAAGTCCCTTTAACAAAAATAAAATAAATAAATAAAAAGTAAGTAACATGTATTGGGGAGAATTTTTAAAAGATGAAACGGGGCGGGGGTGATTTTTAAAAGTTGATGATGCGGTTAACTTGAAGTGTTCGAATCTTAGAATGAGAATCGAATTGGAGTATGGGTTAGAATTTTTTATTTGTTTTGGTTACTTTGGTTTTCGATTCGACATTGTGAGCCGACTAATTTTAAGGAGACTACTTTTTTGGATAGACTGGAGTCGGCGCAAGTGAACCACAGTGGCCACAGGGATTAATTTTCTCCCTGTTGGATTAGAACCTTTGACCTCTACTTTGGAAGGCTGTTGTTCGTATCGCTGGGTCACCCTTATGGTTTAGTATGGGTTAGAATTTGGTTGAGGATAAATATGATTTACACTATAAAAGATGTAAAGCAAGTTTTAAACTGGTAGTACTATATGAACAGTACAGGCAACTCAAGATATCAAGAGGAGATAAAGGGGAAAGTGTAGCTAGAAATTGTCACCAGTACGTTCCCCTTTAACCTATTTTTTTATATCATATACATAAGTCAATATATATGTCTATACATTTATAGATATTCTATTTATTAGTATGTGTGTAGGTGTTGTATATATCCCTTCACCTTTCCACACACCATCCTCTCCCCTCCCCTATCCTAATCATTCCTCTTCAGGTGGCCCTTTGTTTCCACCATCCTTGCAAATAGTCTCACACAGTTAAGTTATGGTGAATAAATATGTGTTGTCATCATTTTAGGGTTTCTTCTAATTTAGGTCAAAAAACTCCCAAGTTTCTAGATTCCTTTCTAGCTTCTTGCTTTTTCGCTGTATTTTCTAGCTTCTTGCTAGTCAGATTCTTAGGCTGATTAAATCCAAATTAGACATTTAGGATTCAAGATAGGGTATTTAAATGTTGAGCTCATCATCTATTTCACATCATCAAGAACAAAATCAAGATCAAGAAGTTCATTTTCCTCCAGATCTATTCCCACCACCACCATCACCATCAATCTACTTCAGGCAACTCCTCTTATCATGTGCACACTCCATTTCACACTCAGATTTCACTGCAGCCAAACGTATCACCACCAGCCTGAGCGCCAACTCATCCCCCTACGGCGACTCGTCCGAAAGACTAATCCACTCATTTACCAAAGCCCTTAACCTACGCCTTAACCCACCACCAAATCTTGCCATAAATAGCAACCCTACTAATGACCTTATCTTACAATCATCATACTTATCACTCAACCAAATAACACCATTCATAAGATTCACTCAACTCACTGCTAATCAAGCAATCTTAGAAGCCATTGATCATGATCGAGATCAAACAAATGACATTCATATACTAGATTTCGATATCATGCATGGTGTCCAATGGCCACCCTTAATGCAAGCTATAGCTGACCGTGACCCACCACCTTCTCTACGCATCACAGCCACTGGAACTAACCTTGACACCCTCCGAAGAACCGGTGACCGTCTCTCTAAGTTTGCTCACTCACTTGGTTTAAGGTTTAGATTCTTTCCACTTTTGTTACCTCATAGTACTAATAATCAAACAGTTGATGACGTCATCAGCCACTTATCAGCTGTGGTCCTCTTGCCTAATGAGATCTTGGCTGTGAATTGTGTTCTTTATTTGCACCGTTTGTTAACTGATCGTGAGAAGCTATGTTTGTTACTAAAAAAGATTAAGTCAATGAACCCTAAAGTTGTGACCTTAGCTGAAAACGAGGCAAATCATAACCACCCTTTATTCATTTCAAGATTTGAAGAGGCTGTAAACTACTATACCGCGGTTTTCGAGTCATTAGAAGCGACTTTACCGCCTAATAGCCGCGAAAGAATGGCAGTTGAGCAAGTGTGGTTTGGTAAAGAGATTGAAGACATTGTGACTAATGAAGGTGATGATCGAAAAGAGAGACATGAAAGATTGTTGTCATGGGAAATGATGATGAGAATTGCTGGATTTCGACATGTACCGTTAAGCCCGTTTGCTCTTTCGCAAGCTAAGTTGCTGCTGAGACTTCATTATCCATCTGAAGGCTATAATCTTCAAGTTGTGAATGATTCTTTCTTTCTAGGTTGGCAAAATCAACCCCTTTTTTCTGTTTCTTCTTGGCATTGATTATTAAATAGATATGATATAAATAATTTATACATCTTCATGATCATATATCTATGATTGACATAATGAAATCATGTAGGTTTTGTATTGTATTTATTCAAATATATATATAAATAGATTACAAAAGAATCAATAGTAGAAGGATATACATTACATACCTATGCATACATCATAGATTCATATATGCAAGTATATATGAGGAAACCCTTATGATAAAACCCTTGCTTTAGATTCTAGTGTTAGTTGTTTGCATGAAACACAGACATTTCATTTAAGTTAATTTGTGTATATGTGTATGTCACACATTTATATAGGATTCGTGTGTTTATGTATATATGTCACACACATAATTCTGACTTTAGTTTATATATATAGTATATGTAATTGGGGGATTAAGTACACCTAATCCACTTCTAAACCTTCTAATTAGCAAGGCAAATAATCGCTTATTATAAGGAGTTTAATAGGGTATTATATCGAGTTTAATTATTGTGATAAACTTTTGTTATTGGCCAGGCTTTTAATATGCTCCTTTAGCTTCTTCAGGTAGTTAGGATCAATATGCTCTACTTGCTTACTAGCTAGATAGTTAATTCTCTACTGTTTGATCACAAATGGAAGTTTTAAGCCTCTGGTTGCTTCTGCTAAACCAACATATTTTCCCGCAACCCGTAAACACTTATGCTACGAAAAAGGTTTAATGATCTGATTTCGCTTGAAATTCTTTTATCTAATTTTCTGCTAGCTAGAATTCAAAAAAGTATTTGAACTGTTTGATTATTTTAAAACTTTGCACATCTGAAATACCTCTTCATTATGTTCTTCACATCTCGAAATATTTCCTGAAGCGAGCTCACCCTGGTATACTTTTACCTTAAAGAGCCAAGAAACCATAGGAAAAAAAGTTTTTTTTTTTTTTTTTTTTTTTTTTTTTTTTAACTTTTCAATGCGACTTTTCTAATTAATAAGTATCTTAAGCAAGAATTTAGCGCGAGGACGGATTGGGGTCATTGGCGAGGACATATATGTCTTCGCTAAAGGTCTTCGGTGAGGACATGTCCTCGCATAGGATTAGGGTTGTAAACGAACAGAACATTCAATGAACATTTCATGAACCGTTCGGTAAAATGTCCGTTTATGTTCGTTTACTTATGAAATGAACGAACATGAACAATAATTTACGTTCGTTTAGTTAAATGAACAAAATTCTTGACCGTTTATTTATTTTTGTGAGCGTCCAATTATGCATTCATTAACGTTTGTTTATGTTCGTATATCATATATACTTTATACACTTTAAAATTGGTTTACTTAAACAAACAACACTTATAAAACACCTTATTATGTATAATGTAAAAAATCCTATGTTTATTAGTCTACGTTCATGCATGTTCGTTCGTTTATGATCGTTTAATATCTTATTGAACGAACATGAACAACCACAATTTCTTAATAAATGAACATGAACAAGAAAAATTGTCCGTTTAAATGATCGTGTTTGTTTATTTGTTCAGTTAAAATTAAAGAACGAACATAAACAAGGCCCCGTCTGTGTTCGTCCAGTTCGTTTACAGCCCTACATAAGATAATTATCCAATTGTTCCAATTACTTTAGACGAAAAATTCCATTCCTATTAATGATCCAAGAGCGAGAGAGGATTTTGGTTTCGTCACTAAGGATTATTTGTGTGAATTTTATACTAAGATCTTTTGGCTATGTGAAGACGCCTTACCTATATTATTGCATGGATATATCACTATACATAGGCAGATAGCCATTACGATATGAGGATAGGAGGTAAATTAAGTATAACTACTATTAGAAAGTTAAGAAATTGTACTATACACATAACCTCTTATATAATATGCGATACCCATAGATGGCCTAGCTACAACCAAGTGGTTTTGTTTCAAGTTTTAACCTGGACAATAGTTTACTTTAATTACATATATTGTAAATTGTCTATATTTTTTGTTAGAAACATAACTCGGGACGGAGAGAGTAGAAAAGAATGTGTTGCTTATTGTTAGAATATTTTTATTTGATATGAGAAAATAATCATTGACGGAATCAGAACATAAAGTCACCAGATGCATTTACGAAAAATCAAACAAGATTATATACGTACATAATTTTGTAAGATCGGGTGCATTTGTAAAACATCGAGGTTTTGTAACAAAATTAACACTAAGACACAAAGATACCTCACGAAAACCCTCTGATTCCGCCCTTAAGAATAATACTTGTGCAGTAGTGAATAAATGTGTAGAATACAAGTAGGGTTTTAATAATAATAATTAATAGAATGTTGGGTTGTCGATGGCCTCAAATTATGCCTCTTGTCTGCCAAACAAGACTATCAAAATTGGGGCTCCAATCCTTTGCTTTGCTCCCCGTTGTCCCTTTCTTTCTATCATACTTCGCC
This sequence comes from Artemisia annua, assembly GCA_014162995.1. Taxonomy (NCBI): domain Eukaryota; kingdom Viridiplantae; phylum Streptophyta; class Magnoliopsida; order Asterales; family Asteraceae; genus Artemisia; species Artemisia annua. Next base: position 132,089 of record LBNU01031084.1, on the reverse strand, counting down.
AAGGGATCTCTCTCGTGTCTCGTAATTATTATTATTTTATCATAACATCATAATATATGCTTTTAATTAGTCTATGTGTTAAACGTAAGTTCTTATGAACTAAAATCAATATAAGTTGTTTTTGTAACGAGATACTAGGTGACAATTGTGGTCTTGAAAGAATTTTCGATATCAAACATAAAAAACGACTTGCAATGTTATAAATTTTAAAATGGTAAACCTAATCTCAAATACCCCATGTCATGTTAAGATAATGAGGACAATATGTATGATCTTGTTTCTATATATCTGGACCTTCACTATCAACAAACTTTACTTTCGAGAAATCTTAGAAAATAAGATTTGCAGGTGTATAATGTATCAATTGATTCTTTGNACATAGGAAATTAAAACAAACGAATTACAACTACTTATTCATCGTCTTCGGAATATTCTTCTTCGTGTTGTTGTTGGCGTTGAAGACGTTTCTGCCAAACATGCTCCATAAGGTCTCGTTGGAGTTGAGTATGCATTCCTGCATCGCGCATTTCCCTTGTCTTGCGCCTCTGCGTATCACACCTGTCGATCCACCTTTGTTGACTCAAATTTAGTGTCGGATCCACCCACGTTCTGCCATACTCACGGAGTGTAAACTTTTGATCTTTTAGGATCATGTTATGCAAAATAATGCAGGTATACATGATTCGTCGTATCTTGACAATTTCCCATGCCCGTGCCGGTTGTTGTAGTACCCCAACGGCCTTGTAGCACACCAAAAGCACGTTCGATATCCTTGCGTGCACATTCTTGCTTCCTTTTAAAATAACTATGTTTCTCGTCAGTCATGGCCGAGAAGGATTTGACGAAAGTTGACCACTGCGTGTAAATTCCGTCAGCTAAGTAATACCCCTGTTCATATCTTCTTCCATTTATCATGTAGGGTGCCCTTGGGGATTCTTTTGCAAGAATGCTGTCGAACAAGTTAGAGTTATCTAAAACATTGATATCATTATTGGCCCCTGCCATACCAAAAAGTGCATGCCAAATCCACAAATCTTGTAAAGCAACAGCTTCAAGCATTAACCTTGGGTATCTTTTATCATCCCTGCCAAGCCACCAGACAATTTTTCCACGCCCAATGCATACAATCAATGCTACCAAGCATACCCGGAAAACCATGTTGACGTTCATGCAATTCGTAAATACGTTGAATGTCGGACCATGTTGGTGATCTTAAAAACTCATGCATATACAAATCCATAACACACATGTTAAAATTATCTAGACAAAGACGTGAAGTAGTCTCACCCATTTGCAGATACTCATCGAACGCATCTGGGGCGGTGCCGTATGCCAGTTGGCGTATTGCAGATGTACACTTCATAAGTGCACTAATACTCCCTCAACCCGTGCAATCGGGTCCTAACTTAAAGTATTTAAAGTGATCTGGAATATCATC
>LBNU01031084.1:117724-130152 GCA_014162995.1 Artemisia annua | reverse complement strand
CTACGGAAGTTTACCGTGCGTATACTTGCAACCTTGAACGAAATAGCCGTTTTGCAAACGTTCCTCACAATCTCACATTCACGATATATGTGGGTACGGGGCACAAAAGGATGAGCTTCTTCTTCTCTTCTTGTAAGCGCTGATGTAACTCGAACTCATTAACCATAAACTGTATGTTCTCTCGGTCATCAATGTTGACCAACTCGGACCAAATTCGTTATTTTGATTTGGATCCATTATGAGTGAATAATGTTTTTTTTTCTTATATAGGAAGTATAAAGAGTGGAGAATTAGTAGTGGATGTATAAAAAATATGTATGTGTTTAGTTGGTATTTATAGGTGTGTTTATATGATTTGAATTTTTTTTTGAAAATATAAAAGTAGCGCGTTTGTAAAAAGCGGCGGGGGGGGGGGGGGTCAAAGTGATTTTTTTTAAACGGTCATAAAAGTAGCCGTTGGAGGGGTGATATGAAATTTTTTTTTATTTCAGATTTGCTTTAACGTGGCGTTAGTATTACTAACGTGCCACGTTAACGCTCCAATAACGCATAATAACGCGCGTTAAACAACCCCAACGTGCAAACGCCACGTTACGACTGCGTTGCTCTTAGCGGGTGTTGTTTGGTTATCATTTTTTATTTTTAAAATGTGGACATTGCATAACGGGCAAAAAGAAAACACCGTTTTTCTTTACCTATAAATACGCACTTTACCTTATATTTTTCAAACATTCAAACCAAATGTTTATTTACACTTTCATATAAAATTCAATCCCCTATTCCATATTTTGCACTTGCAACATGGATTTTAACAACGAAGATTGATCCGAACAATTATTACGTTTATACGAATATCATGAACAATTTCTAGCCTTTGATGACGATGAAGCCACCAGTTCAAACATTCGGACGTATGAAACCAAACTGATCTAAATTTATTCCACTTGGGCTACTTTTGTCAAATAAATTACGGTCGCATGAAACCAAGCATATTTTAATTTTAAAAGGCCCAAGAAAGTGCAAGAAAATATGTGGAACGGGATTTCGGTGTCCTTTAGGGTCTTTGGGAGATTATAGCACAACCCACACGTGCTTATATACCAGATAAGCAAAATACATAGGATTATGTATTGTATCCTATTTCATAATATTATACTAAAAGATCAAAATTTTCAAATAAGTGAATTTAACGAGATATATATTAGTCGCATAGCCAATAAGCGACGCACATGGGTCGAAAGATGCGACACACACAGAAAGAAACAAAATAAACTACGTGACAAAGAGGTGGATATCAACCTTCGACATGATCTTGTGGATCATCTATGGCAACGACGTCAAGAATGACAACAACAAGATGAAATGTAGTTTCTTTATGTATTATTCTTTTATTTTTATCAAAATGTCGTATTCTATTTTATGTATTATAATTTTATTTTTAGTTTAATGAAATGTGTTTGTTTTTAAAAAATTAAAAAATAAAAAATAATTAGAATTTACATGCGTTTATAATAATTATAGCTAAGGAAGATATTTTAGTTATCGTTGTGTTATCTTGTTTGTGATTTAGACACATGCATCCGTTTCCAATCGTTGGTTATGTTCTCCCTATGATTTGTGTATGCATATGAATGATATACGGAGTTGATTTGCAAGCACTTATTTTGCATGTAACACAAAATACAACTACTTGTAGCATGATATGTCTTTAGGATGGGATATTGGTACCTTTGAAACACAACTAATATCCTTCTATTTTTAATTTATTTATTTTATCTTATTTCTTTTTTAATAATATTTTTTTATGAATCTTAAACGTAATTTGTGAAAAACTATGTTTGGTGGACCTAATAAAGGGGCCTAATGATGGACTTAAGGCTTTAAATACTTGTACAGTGCATGCACTGTACAAGTATTTAAAGCCTTAGGTCCACCATTAGGCCCCTTTATTAGGCCTATATATCAAGGTTCATTTGTGAAAGATTTAAGATGTAGGTAGCATGATTGATTGTAGGGTAAAGTATAGTAGCTGACAAATGATAAGATGGTTTACTAGCAAATGTAAGATCCCGCACGCAAGGCACTGCCATGCACATGCCCTACTGCAATTTACACTTACACACGTACACCCATGTGTCTTTTGTCTATCAGATCAAATCTATCTATCCATTCATTATTTAACCATACATGCATACATTATATACTTTTTGATCTTCTACCACTTCTTGTTTTTTCAACTTCCTATTGCCCTTCAGATGAGTCGTCCATGCATGGTTTACTTGCTTATATATGCATCGTCATTCGTCAAACATTCACATCACATGATAACAAAGTGCATTGTACATGTATAAAAATATATTTGTATTTTTGCATGTACATTTTTGTATGTATTCCATACTTAATCATCCATTCATCATTCTTCCTGACCTTTCAAATGTCTCGCTAGGAAAAGTTGCAACTGTTTTAATTTTTACCCACTCTTCTTTAATTTGTTTCCAGCCCAAACGTTCTTGATTCCATTCCACGTCTTTTAGGACATGTTTTTATACAACTAGTTCATTCTCACACGTACTTGATTCGCATGCACCTGAATGAGTACCAATTAAGATATGTTTCATCTGTTCAAAAAAGGTTGCCTTTGAAAGTAAAAGAGTTTTGTTGTTGTATCATAATGATGTAACTGGATATAATGGAAATGATAACCTAACAAAAATCTATAAAGGGAAACATTTAGTTGTGTTAGAACAAAAAGGAATTATGAATACATGATAAAAGTGGCCGGGAGGAGGATTTGATGAGTTATGAATTGATCGAAGAGAATAACAATGTGACTGAAATTATTGTAGTAATTATTGATGCCACATCAAGTCACAGTCATTGATGACGTATAGTCTACACCGGGTCATGAACCCGTTCGGTAAACAATACCGGTGCGATAGCCCACAATGCGTGGGCCATATGGCACGTAAATACGTAGCTCCGGCCCTCTACCTCATAGTACTAATAATCAAACAGTTGATGACGTCATCAGCCATTTATCAGCTGTAGTTCTCTTGCCTAATGAGATCTTGGCTGTGAATTGTGTTCTTTATTTGCACCGTTTGTTAACTGATCGTGAGAAGCTATGTTTGTTACTAAAAAAGATCAAGTCAATGAACCCTAAAGTTGTGACCTTAGCTGAAAATGAGGCAAACCATAACCACCCTTTATTTATGTCAAGATTTGAAGAGGCTCTAAACTACTATACCGCGGTTTTCGAGTCGTTAGAAGCGACTTTACCGCCTAATAGCCGAGAACGAATGGCGGTTGAGCAAGTGTGGTTTGGTAAAGAGATTGAAGACATAGTGACTAATGAAGGTGATGATCGAAAAGAGAGACATGAAAGATTGTTGTCATGGGAAATGATGATGAGAATTGCTGGATTTCGACATGTACCGTTAAGCCCGTTTGCTCTTTCGCAAGCTAAGTTGCTGCTGAGACTTCATTATCCATCTGAAGGATATAATCTTCAAGTTGTGAATGATTCTTTCTTTCTAGGTTGGCAAAATCAACCCCTTTTTTCTGTTTCTTCTTGGCATTGATTATTAACTAGGTATAAATAATTTATACATCTTCATGATCATATATCTATGATGAACATAATGAAATCATGTAGGTTTTGTATTGTATTTATTCATATATATATATATATAAATAGATTACAAAAGAATCAGTAGAAGGATATACATTACATACCTATGCATACATCATACATACAAGTATATATGAGCAAAAACCTTATGATAAAACCCTTGCTTTAGTTTCTAGTGTAAGTTGTTTGCATGAAACACAGACATTTCATTTAAGTTAATTTGTGTATATGTGTATGTTACACATTTATATAGGATTCGTGTGTTTATGTATATATGTCACACACATAATTCTGACTTTAGTTTATATATATAGTATATGTAATTGGGGGATTAAGTACACCTAATCCACTTCTAAACCTTCTAATTAGCAAGGCAAATAATCGCTTATTATAAGGAGTTTAGTAGGGTATTATATCGAGTTTAATTATTGTGATAAACTTTTGTTATTGGCCAGGCTTTTAATATGCTCCTTTAGCTTCTTCAAGTAGTTAGGATCAATATGCTCTACTTGTTTTTATCTTGTTATAAACTTGATTAGCTAGTTTGCATACTAGCTAGATAGTTAATTTTCTACTGTTTGATCACAAATGGAAGTTTTAAGCCTCTGGTTGCTTCTGCTAAACCAACATATTTTCCCGCAAAACCCGTAAACACTTCTGCTATAAAAAAGGTTTAATGATCTGATTTCGCTTGAAACTCTTTTATCTAGTTTCTTGCTAGCCAGAATTCAAAAAAGTATTTGAAGTGTTTGATTATTTTAAAACTTTTCATATCTGAAATACCTCTTCATTATGTTCTTCACATCTCGAAATATTTCCTGAAGCGAGCTCACCCTGGTATACTTTTTACCTTAAAGAGCCAAGAAATCATAGGAAAAAAAGTTTTTTATCTTTTCAACGGCGAAATTTTCTATTAATAAGTACTTAAGCAAGAATTTAGCGCGAGGACAGATTGGGGTCATTGGGGAGGACATATATATCTTCGCTAAAGGTCTTCGGTGAGGACATGTCCTCGCATAGGATTAGGGTTGTAAACGAACAGAAAATTCAATGAACATTTTATGAACCGTTCGCTAAAATGTCCGTTTATGTTCGTTTACTTATTAAATGAACGAACATGAATAATAATTTACGTTCTTTTAATTAAATGAACAAAATTCTTGACCGTTTATTTATTTTGTGAGCGTCAGATTATGCATTCATTAACGTTTGTTTATGTTCGTATATCATATACATTTTATATACTTTAAAATTGGTTTACTTAAACAAACAAAACTTATAAAACATATTATTATGTATAATGTAAATAATCCTATAGTTTATTAGTCTACGTTCATGCCTGTTTGTTCGTTTATGATCGTTTAATATCTTATTGAACGAACATGAACAACCATAGTTTCTTAATAAACGAACATGAACAAGAAAAATTGTCCGTTTAAATGATCGTGTTTGTTTATTTGTCTGGTTAAAATTAAAGAACGAACATGAACAAGGCTCCGTCTGTGTCCGTCCAGTTCGTTAGGTTCGTTTACAGCCTTACATAAGATAATTATCCAATTGTTCCAATTAATTTAGACGAAAAATTCCATTCCTATTAATGATCCAAGAGCGAGAGAGGATTTTGGTTTCGTCACTAAGGATATTTGTGTGAATTTTATACTAAGGATATTATTGCATGGATATATCACTATACATAGGCAGATAGCCATTGCGATATGAGGATAGGAGGTAAATTAAGTATAACTACTATTAGAAAGTTAAGAAATTGTACTATACGCATAACCTCTTATATAATATGCGATACCCATTGATGGCCTAGCTACAACCAAGAGGTTTTGTTTCAAGTTTTAACTTGGACAATAACTTTAATTACATATATTGTAAATTGTCTATTTTTTTGTTAGAAACATAACTCGGGATGGAGAGAGTAGAAAAGAATGTGTTGCTTATTGTTAGAATATTTTTATTTGTTATGAGAAAATAATCATGGACGGAATCAGAACATAAAGTCACGGGTGCATTTAGGAAAAATCAAACAAGATTATTTACATAATTTTGTAAGACAGGGTGCATTTGTAAAACATCGAGGTTTTGTAACAAAGTTAACACTAAGACACAAAAATTCATCGGTGTCCAGATACCTCACGAAAACCCTCTGATTCCGCCCTTAAGAATAATACTTGTGTAGTAGTGAATAAATGTGTAGAATACAAGTAGGGTTTTAATAATAATAATTAATAGAATGTTGGGTTGTCGATGGCCTCAAATTATGCCTCTTGTCTGCTAAACAAGACTATCAAAATTGGGGCTCCAATCCTTTGCTTTGCTCCCCGTTGTCCCTTTCTTTCTATCATACTTCGCCAAGGGATCTCTCTCGTGTCTCGTAATTATTATTATTTTATCATAACATCATAATATATGCTTTTAAATAGTCTATGTTAAACGTAAGTTCTTATGAACTAAAATCAATATAAGTTGTTTTTGTAACGAGATACTAGGTGACAATTGTGGTTTTCCAAATTTTAGTCTTGAAAGAATTTTCGATATTAAACATAAAAAAGGACTTGCAATGTTTATAAGTTTTAAAATGCTAAACCTAATCTCAAATACCCCATGTCATGTTAAGATAATGAGGACAATATGTATGATCTTGTTTCTATATATATCTGGCCTTCACTATCAAAAACTTTACTTTCGAGAAATTTTAGAAAATAAGATTTGCAGGTGTATAATGTATCAATTGATTCTTTGAAAATGAAATAATGTCTTCTTCCGTGCATAAGCATACAAAGAACTTTTGTTAAACTATATCACTTAATTAAAAGGTTAAATATCATAAGAAGGATATGCAAACTTTTAATAATTAATTATTTAGAGTGTCCGGTGCAGTGTTTTTTGGCGCACTATAAGGCCTTTTTTTTTTTTTTTTTTTTTTTTTTTTTTTTTTTTTTTTTTTTTTTTTTTTTTTTTTTTTTTTTTNTTTTTTTTTTTTTTTTTTTTTTTTTTTTTTTTTTTTTTTTTTTTAATGTGGTAAAAAGAAAACACCGTTTTCTTTACCTATAAATACACACTTTACCTTATATTTTTCAAACATTCAAACCAAATCACAAGTTATTTACACTTTCACATATAATTCAATCCCCTATCCTTATTTCACACTTGCAACATGGATTTTAACAACGAAGATTGATCGAACAATTATTATGTTTATACGAATATCATGAACAATTTCTAGCATTTGATAACGATGAAGCCACCAGTTCAAACACTCGGACGTATGAAACCAAACTGATCTAAATTTATCCCACTTGAGCTACTTTTGTCAAATCAAATACGGTCACATGAAACCAAGCGTATTTTAATTTTAAAAGGGCCAAGAAAGTGCAAGAAAATATGTGGAACGGGATTTTGGTGTCCTTCAAAGTCGTTGGGAGATTATAGCACAACCCATACATGCTTATATACCAGATAAGCAAAATACGTATGATTATGTATTGTTGTATCCTATTTCATAATATGATACTAAAAGATCAAAATTTTCAAATAAGTGAATTTAACGAGATATATGTTAGTCGGATAGCCAATAAGCGACGCACATGGGTCGAAAGATGCGACACACACAAAAAGAAACAAAATGAACTACATGATAAAGAGGTGGATATCAACCTTCGATATGATCTTGTGGATCATCTATGGCAACGACGTCAAGAACGACAACAACAAGATGAAATGTAGTTTCTTTTTGTATTATTCTTTTATTTTTATCAAAATGCCGTATTCTATTTTATGTATTATAATTTTATTTTTAGTTTAATGAAATGTGTTTGTTTTTAAAAAATTAAAAAATAAAAAATAATTAGAATTTACATGCGTTTATAACAATTATAGCTAGGGAAGATATTTTAGTTATCTTTGTGTTATCTGGTTTGTGATTTAGACACATGCATCCGTTTGCAATCACTTATTTTGCATGCAACACAAAATACAACTACTTGTAGCATGATATGTCTTTAGGATGGGATACTGGTACCTTTAAAACATAACTAATATCCTTCTATTTTTAATTTATTTATTTTACTTTATTTCTTTTTTAATAATATTTTTTTATGAATCTTAAACGTAATTTGTGAAAGATTTAAGATGTAGGTAGCATGATTGATTGTAGGGTAAAGTATAGTAGCTGACAAATGATAAGATGGTTTACTAGCAAATGTAAGATCCCGCACGCAAGGCACTGCCATGCACATGCCCTACTGAATTTTACACTTACACACGTACACCCATGTGTCTTTTGTCTATCAGATCAAATCTATCCATCCATTCATTATTTAACCATACATGCATACATTATATACTTTTTGATCTTCTACCACTTCTTGTTTTTTCAACTTCCTATTGCCCTTCAGATGAGTCGTCCATGCATGGTTTACTTGCTTATATATACATCGTCATTCGTCAAACATTCACATCACATGATAACAAAGTGCATTGGACATGTATAAAAATATTATTTGTATTTTTGCATGTACATTTTTGTATGTATTCCATACTTAATCATCCATTCATCATTCTTCCTGACCTTTCAAACTGTTTTAATTTTTACCCACTCTTCTTTAATTTGTTTCCAGCCCAAACGTTCTTGATTCCATTCCACGTCTTTTAGGACATGTTTTTATACAACTAGTTCATTCTCACACGTACTTGATTCGCATGCACCTGAATGAGTACCAATTAAGATATGTTTCATCTGTTCAAAAAAGGTTGCCTTTGAAAGTAAAAGAGTTTTGTTGTTGTATCATAATGATCATGTAACTGGATATAATGGAAATGATAACCTAACAAAAATCTATAAAAGGAAACATTTAGTTGTGTTAGAACAAAAAGGAATTATGAATACATGATAAAAGTGGCCGGCAGGAGGATTTGATGAGTTATGAATTGATCGAAGAGAATAATAATGTGACTGAAACTATTGTAGTAAGGGATTTGGCCGTACAATAGCAACACACTTTTCGAATTGTTCCAATCTAGTACGCATACTTTTTTTTGTTCCACTCAATGTAACGAACTTTCAACTTTTGTATCAATCTACCCATAAGATGACTGGCAACCGGATAAAAAGTTTGAAAACCGGCTAGTGGTATATCTGGCATTTATTTTTTAATTAAAATAAACTTATAACACACCCCACTATTACCCCGCTCATATTTCCCCCCAATTCTTTCAACCCTAACCCTAATTTCATCATATCAATCAAATGTTCTAATCCATCAATTAACACTTAATAAAACCGCAGGTTGAGGCAGCCATTGTTAGGATCATGAAAGCAAGACGTGTCTTGGATCACAACAATATTGTGGCGGAAGTTACGAAGCAGCTGTAGACAAGGTTCCTACCAAACCCGGTTGTAATAAAGAAAAGAATCGATACTTGGCTTAAAGTCAAGAAAGGAAACAAAGAAATAGGTCTTATTTACTGTTTTTTTTTGCAATTTATGTGTCGATGGAATTGGAGGTATGGTCATTTGGGTATGGGACAAATGTTTGGGGGCTATTTGCTTCGTTTGCCTTGTGTTTTGTATGAAATTTGTTAATGATAAAGATGATGATGATGTTGGGTATGATCGGTTGGTTAATTTCAACGATGAGGTTTTTGAAAGATTTGATGCCTCTGTTGATGAGGTTAAAAGATTAGAAATAAGCAAGAAAGTGGTCTGAAGGTTATGGATTCAATGGAAAGTGATGGGTTTCAGTTGGTTCAGAATAAGAAAAAGAAGGATGTGTTGGGGAGTGAGAGGAGTGTTGGTGGTAGTGAGAATTTGGGGAATTTGACGTCGGGTGTGAAAGTTGCGACAGGTACACCTAAGGCGAAAGTTTCGTTTCATAATGCGTCGATTAGGAAGCCGCAAGATGAATATAAGATTTTGGTGTTCCCATTGGGAATACACCGTTTGAGCATGTTTGGTTGAATAGGAGTGAGGATGGGTCGAAGTTTATACATCCGTTGGTGAGTTACTGATTGCATTTTGATTAAGAGCATCTGGTTTAGGTTTTTATTGTTTTCGTTTTATGGGTAATGGGTTCAATGATTTTGTATACGAAATGAAACCAGGACGTTGTTATAGGCTTTTACTTGTTATGCATGATTATGAGTAAGTCGTTTTTGCGATTGGAGGATGAAGACATTATCAGTTTAATTGATTTAGAGTTTAGAGTTAGGGAAAAATTTGGGGAAGAAAAGGTAGTGATGAAGTTATTATAATAGGGTATTTAGTGGAAATCCTACGTGGCAGCGTTCTTGGTAAAAAAAAATTCAAGTTACCCGGTAAAACAAGTTTCATGGGGTAGATTGGTACAAAAGTTGAAAGTTCGTTACATTGAGTGGGACAAAAAAAAGTACGCGTACTAGATTGAAACAATTTGAAAAGTATGTTGCTATTGTACGGCCAAATCCCTTGTACTAATTATTGATGCCACATCAAGTCACAGTCATCTCATAGCAGCTGGTTTATAGATTAGTAATTGAATGTTGCTTGGCGATAAAAAATTGTTGCTCTATAAAGTTGTTCATCAAAAAGTATAATGCTTTTTAGTACTCTCTATTATTTTAATTCGAATGTTTTGTTCACGGCAATTATATTAACAAACTTAGCAAGAATTAAGGCAAAAAGCTAAGTAGACGCACTACTACAACATACTCACGTATATTAGAGCATGTCTACACACTTAAAAGTGTGAAAAATCAAAAAATTCACACTAATATGCGTGTGAATCAATTGAGTGCAGCAAATATTTTCACACTTTAATGTGTGAAAACTTATGAATATTTTCACACTTTTAAATGTGAGGGTTTTAAAACAATTCTTCTAATTTTTAAGTGTGATAATTTTGATTTTGAAATAATTCTTCACACTTTTAAGTGTGAGAATGAAATTCTTCACACTTTTTAAGTGTGAGAATTTTGAAACAATTAATCACACTCTTAAGTTTGAATATCTTTTAAAAAAAATGTTCACGGCTTATAAAGTGCGAAGAAAAAAACGTGTAGAAATAACAAATTTGTTGTAGTGGTACGTGCAAATTACAATGAAGGAGAAAGAGCATTTGGAGGGTTGGTAAACCATTGATCCGATTGCAAAAAGATTTTTTTAATTCCACATGAGATATAAGTAGAGGAGTATTATCTGGTTTGAGTATGTGTGGCAGTAGGTTTAAACCCCATAGATTAGTTGGTCAAAAGATCGAAAACTATGGTTACCAAAAAAAGAAAATAGAGGAGTATTACACGGTTACTTGATGACGTTTTAAAATAAGCTCTTTCTTTAATCTTTTAGATACAAAATGATTGCATCTTCAATGCAAGAGAAATATTGGCGTTGAATCTTCCACCATTTAAACTTATCCGATCCAATATCAAATGCAACCTTGTAGTTAGCAAAAAATGTGAATTTATGTGTTAGTGGCGTCATCACATACGGGAAAACAAATGGTGTGCAAGTCGACCGTACCCTTAAGTCTAAACTTTTTTTTGAACGATAACTTTTATTAAAGACAAAACCAGCAAGACGCTAGTTAAAAATACAAGTTACAAAGAATTCATACAGCATTCTGTTGGATCTAAAATCCAAACATACCAATCAAACTTCAAGTCTTTGTTTCGATGGGTTATCCAAGAGTGGGATAGGACTTTGATTTCTTCGGCTAAGTTGTCTTTCCTCGATGGCTTCAAATAAAAACAAACGCGGTTTCTATATCTCCATGTAAACCAAGTCGTTCTTTGGATCAACGCATCAAAACAAGTTTTAAACTTGTTACTAATAACAGCCGAGTCACTCCACATACAACATCTAAATGCTAATCTGTTGTACTTAATTACGTGTAGCCAGAAATTTTGCATATCTCTTGGAACAAATATGAAGTTTAGGATGTATATAATGTAGAAAACAACAATGAAGTAGGACGGGAAGCGAATTTTATTAAACCCTAATCCAAGTGTTGATAATGAGGACGAAATCTCTCGAGAATAAAAGCCTGACAAAATATAAAACTCTTAAAAACCGCAGTTTATTAATAATCAAGATCAAAAGATGTTTTACGATGAAACATAAACCCTATATTTATAAACCATCAATGTGTTTCATCTAAACCCTCAGTGACAAAGTGTCGTTGAAAGTTGTCATTTAAAATTCTTTATTTCCAAAGAGGTGGTGAATTTACACATACGACATGGAACCCCTCTCGAACCAGCCGTCAAATGCCTCAAATCAAGAAAATAACATTAATCTTAATTAAAAGAATTGATATCCTCTCAAGCTAGTATAAACATGACCAGTCATATTCCTGTACATAGATAAGAAAGTCCGGGTCCCGCAGTAGACCCCACAATTTTGTTTATAAAAATGTTCATACAAATGTGAGAGAATCTCAATCCTAATTAACAATATTAAGAAAACGAGATAATATAGCGTAATGGTTTCACAAGAAAAAAGAATCCAAAAGATTTAGCTGAAAACACAACCAAAACTTCATGACCAACTTAATGTAACAAGGAGACCGAAAACACAACTAAAACCCAACAAAAAGCAATTAAATAAACACGCTCACACACAAACATCCTCACATAAGTTGGTCGCAATATCGCCTGATTTTTTAGATGGTTTAGACGCCCAACAAGGTGTGTAATGGAGGGATGCGTCTCATATTTGGGTCGACCAACATGGTGACCGAACATTGCACATAATGGTCTTATTTAACCATACATACATTATATACTTGTAGCTAGATCATATACCACTACT